>JAPKID020007092.1:0-10397 GCA_026931265.2 Tropidonophis doriae | reverse complement strand
CTTTGAGTGCATCTCAAGGGGAGCCCCATGACCATGGAGATGTCTTCGGGCAGCGCTGGCTCTTCAGCTTTGAAACAGAGATAAGCACCGCCCCCTAGAGTCGGGAACGACTAGCACTGATGTGCGAGGGGAACCTTTACTTTTAGGTTACCTGATAGGCCACAAAAATACCTTCTTACACACACACACACACACACATACACACACACACACACAATTGTAGACCTTATTTCCTATTGCGGAAGTGTGTATGTAGTGGAGCTCATTCTTCGGTATTCTCCTACCTCCCACACTCTTGGTATTCGACTACCTCTTTCCATCTTGTTCCCCTCTCCACGTAATAAGAGATGTGTTAGATTTTTGTGGTAGGGTAGAAATGATGAGTGTTGGCGTATGGTAGGGGTGTCAGACTCATGGCCCGCGGGCCTTGAAGCAGCAAAGGATTGGCCCGTCGTGTCACTGCTAGTGACAATGGAGCTTGGGGAGGATATGTGAGCTCTGTTTTAGGCTACGGTGGCCTCCTGTAGCCTTCTGCCAGTGGAAATAGCTCTCGGGTGGGTTATGTGCAGTCCTCCGGGGTTCCATTTGCACTGGGAGAGGGCTGCAGGAGGCCGTCGCGACTGAAAACGGAGCCTCAATGAATGACGTCAAGCTGGCCATGCCCCTGCCCCCCCCCCAGATAAAACACAACCCTGATGCGGCCGTCAATGAAGTTGAGTTTGACATCTCTGGCATACAGAGCACTGGGCAAATAGATTTCTTAGGTTTTCAGAACTCGTCTGGATGACGACTGACAATGTAACCAGCTGTAAGCGCCTGCATCCTTGAGAGAGATTCCCGAGTCCATTCCCAGGAATCCTTTCTGGGAAACGCTCCAAACTTTATTCAGAGTTTTGTCCGTACAGTGTTCGATAACGTGAGACCAAACATCTTCTCCCTCTTGCGCATGGATAAGTAGCTTAGACTCCTCCCTTCTCTCGCGCATGGATTTGTACAGAAGAGTTCCAGGAACTGCCATTTGGGGGGGGTGGAAGGTTCTGAGAATTTCGCGAATGAATCGTTTGATAATAAGGATTTGGCTGAATGGATTGACATTAAGCGTCGATTTCAAGGGGCATGAATGAGAGTTCTCGTGACACTGGCATGAGACAAGGTTCTCCTGGGTGTTGGAGGGATGGATGGGCTCAAATTAAGTGCTTAGAAACATGGGCTGAACCCAGTGGGGCCAATTTAACAACCGGTTCGGATGATTGCGTGCGCAAAGTGCTGCAAATGGAGCGTTTACACGCTCAGTTGCTTACCTTCCAAGTCAGCAGTGGAAGCAGTAGAACAGTGAGGTGAGGAATCAGCTGAGATGAGCTAGAAAGCAGGAAATAAAGGACAGGATACGGTGGGGATGGGTGGGCAGGGTCAACTGATCATCGAAGCTACCGGTTCGCCCAAACCATCTGAATACCACCTCTGGCTGAATCCAGAATTGGCCACTTTTGGTGCAAATTAATTGTGATATCATGATGTGATGCTCCTCGTATTCACTCTCTTCTCCTTTCTTCTTCTTCTTTTTGTGTGTGTTGGGGACACTTAGGATTATACGACAAATGTTCTTACACCACCCTGGACCGAGGATGGGTTTTGGGAATCAACAACTTCAGTGACCAAGGCAACCGAGATCCTCGCTTCTTCTTCTCACTGAAGACGGACCGTGCCCGGAGGGTCACCACCATCACGGATCACCACAGCTACCTTCCGAATCAGTGGGTTCACCTCGCCGTCACTTACGATGGGCGCTCAATGAAGATGTACGTGAATGGGGCCCAGGTGGCGGCCAGCAGAGAACAAGTAGGGAGCCTCTTCAGCCCGTTGACTTTGAAGTGTAAGATCCTCATGCTGGGCGGCAATGCCCTAAACCAAAATTACCGAGGATACATTGAACATTTTAGCTTTTGGAGAACAATCCGATCCCAGAAGGAGATACTGATGGACATGACTCTGGTAGCTCATGAAGTAGATATTCCTCTACCTCAGCTAGTGTTTCAGGAGACATTGCTGGATGTGAAAAGTCGCTGGTCTCCCATGAAAGACAGCCCACGTCTTCCTCTGACCGAGTTCACCTCCCACTCTGGCTACCTGTTGGATACCAGCCTGGAGCCCCCTCTCTGCGGCCAAACGGTTTGCGACAACGTGGAGGTCATCACCAGCTACAACCAGATCCCCACCTTCCGCCACCGGAAGGTGGTCCGTTACCGCGTGGTGAACATTTACGACGACCGTCACCGCAACCCGACCATCAGCCAGCAACAAATCGAGTTCCAGCACGGACAGCTCAATGATGCCTTCGGCCCGTACAACATCTCGTGGGAGATGGAGGTGCTGGAGATCAACGATTCCTTCCTCCGCGACCGCCTCATCTTGGCCAACTGCGAAATCGGCAAGATCGGGGATGAGAGCTGCGATCCGGAGTGCAAGCACACCTTGACCGGCTTTGACGGCGGGGACTGCCGCCCCGTGCGCCAGCTTTCCTTCCACAAAAAAAAACAGAATGGCGTTTGCGACATGGATTGCAACTCGGAGAAGTACAACTTTGATGGTGGGGATTGCTGCAATCCAGATATAACGGACGTCACCAAGACCTGCTTTGATCCCGATTCTCCAAACAGGTAAGCATCTTCCCATCATGTCTAGTTCACCTGCGCACGTACTACAGGGGGACCCTGGATTGGCAGCTGTCCGTTGAGTGACCATTTGAAGGTGCGGTAGCACGGAATCAGGGATGGGTGACAGTTGCTCATTCTTACCATGGCAGCAACATGTCAGGCAACTGGCAACTGGCATGGAATTACGAAAGATGCGCTGAGCCCCAGGGTTGTGTGGCCACATTTGCAAAACAATGTTCGACAAGCAAAATCAGTGGGGGAAGCCAGATTTGCTTCATGGCTACATGATTCGCTTAATGGCTACAATGATCTGCATAACAACTGGGGCAAGGAATGCGCTATACTAGAATGGAATGGAATGGGATTGAATGGTATATGATAATGGAATGGGATGGAATGGAATAGGATAATGGAATGGAATGGAACAATGGAATAAGATAGGATAATGGGATGGGATGGGATGGGATGGGATGGGATGGGAAGGGATGGAATGGAATGGAATAGGATAATGGACTGAAATGGAATGGAATAGGATAATGGAATGGAATGGGATGGGATGGGATGGAATAGGATAATGGAATGGAATAGGATAGGATAAAGGAATGGAATGAAATAGGATAATGGGATGGGATGGGATGGAATAGGATAATGAGATGGGATGAAATAATGGAATGGAATAGGATAATGGAGTGGGATGGGATGGAATATGATAGGATAATGGAATGGAATGGAATAATGGACTGGAACAGCACAGTGATAGCAATAGCAATAGCAATCACACTTAGACTTATATACCACTTCATAGCACTCCTCTAAGTGATTTACAGGGTCAGCCTATTGCCCTCAACAGTCTGGGTCCTCAGTTTACCAATCTTGGAAGGGTGGAAGGCCAAGTCAGCCTTGAGCTGGTCAGGATCGAATCCCTAGCAGTCAGCAGAATTAGCCTGCAATACTGCGTTCCAACCACTGTGCTACCATTGTCCTGCTTCCCAGAATCTTCCACCAGAGTCGTGGTGGAGCAGTGGTTGGAACACAGTATTGCAGCCTAATTCTGCCCACGGCCAGCAGGTCAATCCTAACGGGCTCAAGGTTGACTCAGCCTTCCCTCCTTCCAAGGTGGGTCAAATGAGGGCCCGGATTGTTGAGGAAAAGAGGCTGACTCTGTAAACCGCTTAGAGGGGGCTGTAAAAGCACTGTAAAGCAGTATATAAGTCTATATACTATTCCTTCCTTCCTTTCCTTCCATCCCTCTATCCATCCATCCATCCATCCATTCACCCATCCATCCATCCATCCATCCATCCATCCATCCATCCATCCATCCATCCATCCATCCATGCTGGCACAGGGGTTAGAATGCAGGATTGCATGCTAATTCTGTCGACTGCCAGCAGTTCGATCCCGATTGGCTCAAAGTTGACTCAGCCTTTCATCCTTCAGGTGTCGGTCAAACCTCCCACCGATCAGTCCGTTCCCATAGAGAGGGCCTCCTCAGGGTGCCGTCGGCCAGACAATGCCGGCTGGCAACTCCCAGGGGGAGAGCCTTCTCTGTGGCAGCTCCTGCCCTCTGGAATGACCTACCCCCTGGACTACGGACGATCTCGGACCTACATCTCTTCCGTCGGGCCCTGAAGACGCATTTATTCTGTGCTGCCGGCCTGTCGTAGTTTTAAAGGGATTGTAAAGCAGTTTTAGCATGGGATTTTAAATATGTAGGCCAATTTATTTAATATTTTCAAATATATTCTTTTTAGTTTTTGTATCACCTATTTTACTGTGGCTGTACACAGCCCTGAGCCCCCGAAAGAGAGAAGGGCGGTATACAAATCAAATAAAACTCTAAAACTCTAGTTCTAAACATTGACTGAATAAATCTTAAATTTCTGTAGGAATGATTAATTATTAATTAAAAATAATGAATATGTTTGAATATCTAAGAATTCAGATGCCCTTAAAATGCCTCCAAATACTAATGTTCCTCCAATCAACAACTGAAAGGAAACAAAGTAGGAGAATAATGTATCTCCACTCCTGCTTGTGAATTTCCAAATAGTCTTGTTGGCCATCTTGAGAAACAATGTTAAACTAGAATGAGATTGTTTCTACATTTGTATGATATCTCAATTCACTTGAGTCCCTTTGAGATATAAATATTATAGTAGTGCCTAGTGTTTGATATGCAGTGTTGGCAATTGGACAGAAATCTAGTATTCTTTCTTCACCATAAGATTTGCTTTATGGACAAATCATATTTTAAGGCCCTTGGGTGAATTTTTAAGCACATAGTTGAGGATAGTCAGTATGTGAATATTATCATTTGTATTGAAAAATCTCCCACTTTTATACCTTTGCCAAATGTTCACCCCAAGGTGAAATCTCTTCTAGGCCAAATTGATTTTTCAGAATACATTAATTATTAAAATACAAATACCATAACAACAGCCATTAGCCGTATTTACATTTAGAATGAGATTATTACATGGCTAAAAGCTTTAATAGTGCTTTGTTATCCTAATATTAGCAATTATTGTTAGTTACCTTGAATTCTTTTTTAGTAAGCTCACAATATAAGAGCATCCTTCAAATAATGACTGTCCCATTCCATTCCATTGTGAGTCACATTTCTTTACAGCTTGCTCATAATATTAAGTCACACTTGGCCATAGTAGAATGCCACAAACATGACTGCTAAAACTGTGCTACAGTTTGGTAAAATGTATGCATAGTTTGGAGCAGATCTGTTCAGCTCGAAAAGACTGAAGAGACAGAACACAGAGCTCTTTTAGTTTCCCTTGGTATTGTGTGTATGTGAAACAGGACATTGGACTTCTGATTGTTATTGTTAAAAAAAACAGCCCCTCCCTATGCTGCAGCATAAACTGCAGTAAAACTCCCTGAGTTTCAGAAAATTGCTTGCTTTATAATACTGGGGATTGCTATGGGCTTATTTATGGGTGGAGGTGGGGGAATCAAAAGCTCAGCTGGAGATCTGGACATCATTGCACAGTTCATTGCTCTGTTGCTGGTATCTTATAAAATTAGATACTTAGCTTCTAGTTTTATTTACAACATTTTTAAACTGCTTTTTCATATATATATGTATGTATGTATGTATGTATGTATGCATGCATGCATGTAACGTTTTTGAGCTGATCAATAAATAAGTCAGGGAGACTTACACACACACACACACACACACACACACACACACACACATTTTTGCGGAATAGAAACTTGATTATAAGCTGAAGGAAACAAGATGGTGAATCTTTTCAATAGGAAAACTTGATTTTCAGCAAATATGCTAGCATTTTATTTTTGAGACTGTAGCTCTATGTGACACATGCTTACTTGGGCATCAATCCCACTGAATTAAATAGGATTTATTTTAGGGTATACCTGTCAAGGATCATGCTGCATGAAACCTCAAATCAAGTTCATTCTGGTCACAGAAAACTATACAATGCATCTTTTTTAAGGGCATAAATTGAATTAATAAAGTGCAGGATGAAACATTAGGATGAAAGCTCTAAATCAAGCATGACTGTTTTTTTTGAGTACTGCAGGCACAATTCATAGAGCCCAATGGCCTTTGTCCTCTGTGTTATTGCCATATAGAAAACACTCAACTATTTTTAGGTTATTGATTATTTTGTATGATTTGAATTCTAATTTTGTTTTTACTTCTACTATTTAGAAGTATGGTTTATATCAGATATCTTTCAATCTGTGCTATCAGAGAAAGTTGTAAAACAAAGAAAAATAAGATGGTAGTAATTGGAAAATTAGCTGAACTTTTGGGTGGAGTTTTATTGTTAATTTATAATTATTTCATACTTTTTTCCCACACACATTACTTTAAATTTCTATGAACATATAAAAGGTTTATAATGGAATAATAAACAATTGTGCTACTTTGCTTTTAAATACTTTTGCTTTAAAGAAAAAAAGCTCTTAACAGTGCAATATTATTTGGACAGTATCTATATTTCAGATAAATAATGCTTTGGAAGATTTACAAATATTATGTGCACTGTGTTACTGAATTGAAATGGCACAATTCATTGCTCTAGAGCACTAGACCTTCAATTAATTCCTTTTATATTTCTCCTTTTCCTCATGAACACAACATTTCAAACAACTCTTTACTATTTCCTCTTCTATTATAGCTACATTTTTACATCAATACTTTTGTCTCTTTCTCCACATCATACATTCTTTTCAAATTGACTGTCAGTGTTTGGTATTAGAAGTATTTAATATCAAAGAGACTCAGAAATCAAAAAGAAAAATACATAGCAGAAAAATATAATACATGCAAGAGAGGTAGTGGATTGTCCCTCATGTGAAGTGGACTGTGGTAACACATCTCAGGCTTCCTGTCACTTGCTGTGACATTTTTCATAAACCCTCGCACATCTGCATTTATCTTCAGCGTATACCCCAAGATGAATTCTCCAAAGACATTAACAATAGATAAATACTTATTAAACAAAACAGTTTCTTCCAAGATATGACTACTATTGGAATTAAGCACAGTAGATGTCTTACAGACAGCATTTAAATTTTGTCTCTTGGATAAATTTTGTCTCTTGTATGTGTTTGTACTGTGATTTTTACCTTATAATTAAATAAGCCTGAAATACAAAAGGTACAATGTTGAATACTATGTGACCTTTAGACAATTTGATTCGAAGGCTATAGGAGACTACAGCTAATGCCAGTTGAAGAAAGAACAGTAGTGGATTCAGAGAAATGAGAAATGGATATGTTTATAAATTGACTTTATAGAGCAGCATTTTGAAGTGCAGCTTGTAAACTAAATCAAAATGCTAACAATAAAATAATTGCAATATAATGCAGAATGTCTAGTTTATAATTTGTCCAAATTGACAAAACACACATTTTCTTAAAACTGCATTGTTTAACAAGTAGTACATGGCTTGCAGGAACAGAAGCTAATTTTGTTTTCTTTTTGCATTATGAGTAAGTGCAAAATTTTATCAGAGAAAATAATAGATTTATTTTAAAAAGGCTACATTTATCACTACATATTTGATGGCCTGCTTAGTTATCATGGAGAAGGTAAGGTGAACAGAATAAAGAAAAGCATCTGAATAATTCATAAGGCAGTGTAAAATATTGGGGTAGCTATGGTTTTTGAAACATTGAAAAGAGCAGGCAATTTCAGCCTGCAGAAATGCTGTGCAAAGCTGCATGGGTAATATAATAGGGATGCAGATTGCTCTTCTCTGCTCAGGATGATGTAGGAGCTTCCACATTACGTTTTACCTGGCTACAAAGCAGTCCTCATTTGGTAATTAAAGCTTACTGGATTCCAGGACTGTTATTCCTTTGTTAGCACACATTTTTAATACCCCATAGGAGCCCCTCATACTCTGATCATGTATTAATGCAATACATCATCAGAACCAGATGTCATTCCAGTGATATATTGGTGTAATACAGGAGAATGAGCTTCACTGATGATGTATTTAGTTCACACAAGATGGCAATGTCCGGGGAAGAGAGGGTCCCAAGAAGAGATTTCTTTGTAATAGCAAACTAGAATCAGTTAATGTATAGTAAATGAAAGACATGGAGGAAAATAAAGACGTTTCTGTATTAGGAATGCAAACATGGCCCCAAATTTGCATTAGTTGTGTTGCTTTTTATACTATAACATAGAAGATTTATTTCCCCAATTTACAATCATTCTAACAAAATTCTAGGCCATAAACATTATTTTAGTCTTAAACTAGTGTTGAAAATTGCTGGAGGTTTTACAATGAGACAGTTATGCAGATATGGAATAATAAATAACTAGGCATATAAATAAAAGTGTTCGGTTCTTGCACATTTAAAGACAATGAAATCAATGTGTTTATAAATTAGACTATATGTTGAACATAGAAACAAAGCCAATCTTTGAGTTTAAATATAGGATATGGCTTAGCATTTTTAAACAAAAATTAAACTATGAATAATTTCAATAATTTCAATATGCCTCTATGAGCTTCAAATATGAAGACTAAAGACATCTTCCAATCATTCACTTCAGCTGGTGACATCATTGTTGCTTATAGTTCAGATCAGTGCTAAAACAGTATGATCTTGAAAGTTATATGGATGGATAGATGGATAAATATGTTTCATTGTCCATAATTTCCTATTTTTCAAGGATAAGCTTCTTCTCACCTGTTTGTAAGTGTCTATACTTATATACTTCATGAAAATTCATATGTACTTCTGTTAACAATTTTCTCTAATATTTTCATTTCTGTAAGCACGTTTTTCTAATAAATGCCTTTGTAGTAAACAACTTCTTATCTTCTTGGAATACAGAGGTCTTAAAGTACATAAGCCAATGCATTTTTAAAAAACAGAACCACATACCTAAAATCAAAGTTCAGTGAAAACTGAACAGTAATTACATTTCTCTTAGATGTAACATTATTGAGTGCATATTATAAGAAGCAAGCCATTTTTTTTCTTCCCAAATTAATGCATATTTGTCATATACATATTATTTGACTGTAAAAGACACACTTAATTCACCATAGGACCTGGCCAGAAATTGTAATGGAAACTGAATGTAGCACAGATAAAGCTCTCTTCTCTTCTATGCTTTTTTGTGACATAAGGTGGCTCGTATAAGGATTGCTTTCATTATCTATAATAGGTTTGGTTTGCATTTTAATGTAAAACAAAGTTGATTCACACTTCCCAAATAATATATGAATTGGAATGTGATTATTTTGAAATGGCATGTTTGGATTTTATAATCCAGTTCTCTGATCAAAGAAAACATGCTCAAATGTGAATAATAAAAACTACATCTAAAAATTAGCACATTCGGGAAAAATAGGTTACAGGAAGATGTACATTCTATTTACAAAAACTTGTGGGCTAGGCAATATTATAATTATAAATGCAAATGACTTTTCATGATAACATTTATAACACCTACATTTTCAAATAACCTTTTCTTTTTAAAGTTGAAAGACTGCACTAATTTATGCATGAAATATGCAGATCTTGGTGCAATATAGAATTTTCATGTTTAATTTTGGACCTACTTACTCCTACAAAGTTGATCCTGACAGATTGTAAGTAATGTATATTAGAACACTATTAAGAGTTTTCCTAAAAAGTGGGGAAGTTGGCTTATTTCTCCAAAATGGTTGCTAAATATTTTGATCAGTAGTTTTTTGTTCATCCCTGTGGTTGCTGACATTATTTGGATGTCTAACATATCTTCACTCTACTTCACTAGAAGGTCAGTCAGTCAGTCAGTCAGTCAGTCAGTCTGTCTGTCTGTCTGTCTGTCTGTCTGTCTGTCTGTCTATCGATCGATCAATCTAAATCATCTGCCCTGTTTTCCTGAAAATAAGACCTCTCCAGATAATAAGTCCAATTGAACTTTTGGGTGCATGTGCTAAAATAACTCCTCCTCTGAAAATAAGCCCTCCCTGAAAATATTATACCACAGCAGCAGCATTCAGGTGACCATGCTCGTTGCCTTCTGCACCTCAAAAATAATAAGACCTTCCTGAAAATATGTCCCAGTGCTTATTTCAGTGGTCAAAAGAAAATAAGACACTGTCTTGTTTTTGGGGGAACACAGTATCTATCTATCCACCTACCTACCAACCTATAATCTCTCTCTCTTTCTCATCTATCTATCTATCTATCTATCTATCTATCTATCTATCTATCTATCTATCTATCTATCTATCTATC
>JAPKID020007091.1:0-10397 GCA_026931265.2 Tropidonophis doriae | reverse complement strand
AGGCAGATATTTTCATGCAGCTTGGTAATGTCTCACCACCATCGTCACCACTGTTTTAACTTTGAAGAGGTACACTACATCTTGCTTTCTCAGGGAGAGAATGTCAATAGCATCACTGGACCTCCTTCAGCTGAGTTCATTCTTTCTTACTCACTTTCCTGTTGGAAATGCAATGGTAAAATCAACATCTGAAGTGATAAATCAATCCCTAGTTGGTTTCCTCTGTAATGCTGAACTAGCATTGTTCCAAGCGATTGTTGGATGAAGGAAGACAAACACATAAAGAAGATGATGATGATAATGATGATGATGATGATGATGATAATAATGAGGATGATGATAATAATGAGGATGTCAATGATGATGATAAGGATCATGATCATGAAAAAGAGGAAAAGACATTTGCAGATTTTTTTTTTCATCCTGAGGGGTAAGAAAAATTGAGATATAAAGAAATGTTCCAAGAAGGAAATGTGTTCTAAGAAATTTTGGCTCAGTTGTAGTTGGAGCTAACTGATCAAAACTGAGATGGGGTCAGAGGCTTCCAAGAATGGAATTTCCTTGGGTCAGGAACCATCTGGGGAAAAAGAGAAGGAAAGGGAAAACAAGTGTAACATATAGTAATTAAATTGCTGTGCTAAGCAGTTGCAAAGCATGCTTTCTTCCTCTGCGTGTTTGAACCTGAAATTCTTGACATCTGTGGCCCCTACTCCAGCTTGCAAAACACAGTTTGTGTTGGAAGATGACTTGGAAGACATCTTAGTTAATGTTACTTATCATTGTTTGGCTTTCTCCAAAGAAATATCAACAGAGTTGCTTAAAAAATAAGCCTCCTGTTGTTTCACAGAATTCGTGTGAGTTTATTTGAATTAGAAACAATTTCATTAAAATGCCTCTCTTATTTAGTTATACACAGTTTCTTTTATATATCCAAACCAGCTATCTCAAAGCTATTGCTTGTTTAAACATTCTCTTTCTCTTTATTTTTATTTTAGCCGGAAGGTTGTTGCTGACATTGCACATTTGGTCAGGAAATTTTAGGATATAGTAATAGCACTTAGACTTACAGTATATACCACTTCACTTCACTTCTATACCACTTCATATGTCTATGCCCCCTCTAACCCCTTCTAAGCAGTTTATAGAGTCAGCATTTTGCCCCCAACAATCTAGGTCCTCATTTAACTGACCTCAAAAGGATGGCTGAATTAACTTTGAGCCAGTGAGACTCAAACTGGACATGATGCAGGCACTCAGCAGAATTAGCCTGAAGTACTGTGTTTTAACCACTGTGGCCCCATGGCTCTCAATATTCCAAAAGTGCTTTTTCAAGAGACAACTGGACTTTCTTATTTTTCTTTGAAGACATTTTGCTTTTCACCCAAGAAACTTCTTCAGATCTTCAGAAAGAAAGCCCAGTTGCCTCTTGAAAAAGCACCTTTGAGACAACCATCACCTGGATGACTGACAATCTCCATAGGTACAGCACTCAATGTAGCTCTAATGAAAACTACGAATGGTTCACCAAGGGGAAGGGAACTGAATTTTTTTGTAATTAAAATCAGTGGATTTTCTGGGAACTCAAAATTAATCTGTCCTGTTCTTATCAACAGTTCATTAACTTATCTAATTTAGTTTGTCTTATTAGGATAGAATATTTATCAGGATAGAATAGGATAGCAGAATACTTGCGGTATTTCTGCAAGGTCTGATGATTAAGCCCATAGTCTTTGAACAGGTTATTAGAACTTACCTTATAAGTCACTCAAGGTATGAACATGCATAATATTCCTTCCTTCTACTATTTTCTCCATAACTACAGCCCTGTCAGATTGATTGGTCTGAGAATGACTTGGTGGTCCAAAGTCTCCTAACCAGATTTCCTGTCTAAAGTGGAACTAGAACTTACAATTAATGTGTTAAGTGAAGTGAAGTGTATATCTCAGGTTTATAAGATTTGAATTATGATTGAATTATGTTTTTTTCCCATATAACATTTATAGGAAATCTTATTACTTGTTTGTTTAATTGTTTATTTTATATACCACATGAATTTATTACTATGTGATGAACCTCAGACTTCAAACTAAGAACACCAATATCCAGGCTGTACATTGTGGTGCAGAAATGTGTTTTAGTCCAAAATATCTGCATGACAATATTCAGTATGTTTGGCAGGATGTGTTTTCATGTGGATGAGAGAATATGGTTTATAGATGTATTTTATAGTTTCCCTTTATAGTAATTTCATTCTGTTGCTTTTTCCATATTGACTAATACCAGGAAAGGGATGTGGCTAGATGATAAGAATGGAAAAATGGTTATCTTAGTACAGAAAATAGAGTGTAATTTGATAAAATAGTTAGGTAAATCATGGCAGGGATGGGAAAAGAGAAAACATTCTGAGATAGGAAGAAAAATTCAATACAATGATCTTGGAATTAGTCATTAAAGTAAATGTATCTTAACAAAAAATAAAAATAGACACTTTTGAAGTGAGTACATTTAGGCTGTTTTGAGTCTTTTTAAAATTACTGGAACATTGTGTTACATTTGCTCATTTGAGAGATGTTACAAATGTGCAGTACTCTATTTTCAGTTACACACAGTTCAATCTGTACTGAAACTTAACTATACAACTAAAATGAAATACTCATTTGAGTCTTAAATGACAGAAATCTCTTCTTGTTCTTATTGAAAGTTGTTTCTCCATAAGATATCCAAAAGAATCCCAAAGAAAAAAAACACCTTACTTTTATTATTAAGTTCCTCATGTATTTTGTGTGAATGAAGGGTAGAAATCTATAAACCTTGACATGAGAAAATTATGAAATTCAAACATTTAGAAAAACTAGGGAAGGTAATCCATGATTATTCTGGTTATCATTTTTATGTAACTGTCCAAAAAGTTCCAGACAAACCTCTGAATTTATAAAAATACACAAAAATAGGCCAGCTGAATCTAAGCAAAGGACTAACCAATTCAGCATAAAGTATTCAGCCATGACTAACTAGGTGAAAAGATGAAATTCACAAGATAGATATCAGCAATATATTATTATTATTCCAGAGATAGTTTGTGGATACATTTCTAAAATATACTCAGATAATTTTTCCTGATGTTGGTTTTAGTTATTTTGCTTTATCACATTCTCTTTCTAAAACAGGAGCAACACATGAAAAATTAATTGTGTATTATAATTATTACAACAAATATACCTAAAATGCCTTTTCATTTGGCTGCCTTTTTTCATGTTACCACATTACAAAAAAATAAAATAAATTGAGACTTTGGAAAAAGTGCAAAGGAGAGCAACTAAGATGATTAAAGGGCTGGAGACTAAAACATATAAAGAATGTTGAAGGATTTGGGTTTGGCTAGTCTAGAGAAAAGAAGGACTAGGGGTGAATATGATGGCATCATTCCAATATTTGAGAGGCTGCTACAAAGAGAGATGATCAACTTATTTTCCAAAAGCACAAGAGTACAAGAAACAATGGATGTAAACTGATCAAGGAGATAAGTAACATAAAATTAAGGAAAAAATTCCTAACAATGAGGACAATTAACCAGTGGAACAGTTTGCCCTCAGTGGTTGTGGATGCTTCATCACTGGGGGTTTTAAAGAAAAGACTGGACAGTCACTTATCTGAAATTGTATATGGTCTCCTACTTGAACAGGGTCCTGGACTAGAAGATCTCCAAGGTCCCTTCAAGCCAGAGGTGGTATTCAGCCAAGAGGTGGTAGCAGAACTCCAGAATTCTTCTGCTTCCAGGTGGTAGCAGAAATTTTGAGTAAATAGGCTGGTGCCACTCCCCACTGCCTCCCAGCTGATATTCTTTTGTTGCCTTGAACAGGAGAATAGAGCTGGGAAGCAGGTTAGTGGGGTGGAGAGGGAATGGGGATTTTGCAGTATCTGCCCTGCCATGACCACAAAGCCACACCCACAAAGCCGCACCCACAAAATTGGTACTTTTTTTTTTAATTCCACCACTGCTTCCAGCTCTATTCTAATTGAAATTTGTTTTGTCTGTAAGTTATTTTTACCCCAGTATTTTGAAATTGAATAGCCCTTACAATGTTACGAGTAGCTTCTTAAATTTAAACTATCAGAAAACAGATTCTAAACCATAAAATCAGTTCGGAAAACCACATTTCTATTCCTCTCATTGACTATCTCTAGAAATCATCCAAGGATTCTAATGGCACAGCTAAATTTCAGGTCAAAAATTAGTGATGTGTGCATTTAAAGTTATTTTTTCTAAAGACTATTTACATCCATGTAATATAGAGACAAATAGCATAAAATATATTCTTTGTATTTCCTCTGATGTTATTATTGCAGATTTATTACTATTTCTATCAAGTTGTTTATACATTCAGAACTAGGGCTCCTCCTTCAAAAATTTGGAAGAAATTAACTTTGTTCCACCACAAGCAAAAGCTGTGTGAACTAGAGTGAAAAAAAAGAATCAATTCATAATATAAATAATACAAATCTTAAGGCACCTTACATACATTCATCTACATGTGTCTTTCAAGAACAATATAGTATATATTTTCAATATTTAGAGAACAGTAAGGATAATCAATCTTTCAGAGAGGAATACATTAAGATCTTAGAGGCATTTTTTTTAAAGAGAGATACAATATCTTGATTTTTTTTCTTAGATTATTTAGAGAAGAATTGATAGTAAGCCATTCTTGTGCCCATATAATTTCTGAAGATTTGCAACTCACTACTGTGACATATTACTCCAATAACTCAACATACTATAAAAAGGATAGCAGTATAAGTACTAAGTTATATCTGTCATAGGCTATGAAAATTCAGGATTCAAATTAAACTTGGTTACGTATTCTTAAATTATACCCACAGCCTTGATACTGACAGTAAAGGTTTAGAAACAGTGGATTATTACTACATGTTAGAATTCACTATCAATTGTTAAGGAACCAGCAGTCAAAAATTATGCTGCTGGCTTGATAGGATAGCAATGAAAGACTTGACAAGGATATTCAGATGCTATAATGTATCTGCATTGGCAAAGATCAGAATCACACAAGCAGTAATTTTCTCAGTGATGCTCTATGAAATCAAATGTTGGTCTTTGATTAAATGAAACATAAATATTATTGTTGAGATTTATCATAAAAGAAGATTCCTGAGAATGCAGTGGAAAGTCAAGGGGAAAAAAAGAAAGGAAAATAGGATGCATCAGTCCACAGTTCTAACTCAAGGCACAATGACCAAAATTAAATGATCACATTTTGGACACATTATACAAAGATATGAACTTTTCTAAGAAGTTTATAGATCTGGGAAAGGTGAAAAGAAAAAGAAGGCGATGACCAGCAACAACCGTGGTGGATAGGATTACAACAGTGATGTGGTGCTTTATTGGAAAATCTGAAAGACCAGAAGAAAAATGTTCCTGGAAAGATCTATCAGTATGCTCTCTAAGATACTGAATTGATGACATATAATCAATCACTGGTACAACCCAAATGAAATGACTAACTGTAGTTAGTCATGATGAATATAAAATGTCTTCTTTCACAGGATGCACTACAAATAAAATTCAATCCTTAACAAAGTCATTTATGTATTGTTGTTGAATATTTGTTTTATGGGTGAAATGTTGAGGTTAAAGTTAATTACAGTATATGAACTATTTTGTGATGATTCTGTAAGAAATTTCTATGAACTCTGTATATTTTAAATTGGTCTTTAGATAATACTTGGGGATCTCAACACCTGCTTTAATTCGAATTCCCCAGGTGAAAAGGTGAAACATGAAATCCCACTGATATTAATCCAGACTGACAATGAGTTGGTCTTGGACATATCTTTAAGCAGAATATCACACATATTTAAAAGGTTTTATCAAGGGAAGGCCTATAAGGTCAAGAGCTATTATTTATAACACTAGATAGTCAGATCTACTTTGGAAAATCTTTTTCTTATCTTATTGAAAGCACTCTGTCACCTATATCTTATATATCACTTATATTTTCTAATTACTTTGTGTAAATATTCTCTAAAATAAATTCACTACTGGGTACTACCTGTAGATAAATAGTGGGTTTAGGAAGCCTTTTTAGGAAGCAGTTTGGTCTAGGGTAAAGGTTGCAGGCTAGAAATTAGAAGACTGTGAGCTCTAGTTCTGAGCTAAACATGCCAATCAGGTGATTGACTATGGACCAGTTACTCTCTATCAGGCTCCTGTGGCAAACCAGTTGGTCAATTCCTGCTACAAGTAATGAATTTGGTTGATCCAAAAAAGCAGACCTTATACTGGGAAAAATGCTAGGAAGAAAATTCTTGTTCTTATCCATACACTTTTAACTGAAAGTTGGAACTGATCTTGAAAGCACCGTCAGTTCCTCTAATGATCTGTTGGAAAATAAAAGTTGTGAGATACATTGACATGCTCAACTATATGACTTTAGCTTTTGAGAAAGCATGCAGAGTAGAGATGGCTATACTTTATGAAGTGGGATGGCAACAATAAGAATTTGTTCATTAGTTCTATGTTATTTCTTTAGTTAATGGGGAAATGTTCTCTTAATACTCAAGGGATGTGATAGATGTACTTCTACAATCTTCTGTTTGTGCATCTGAAAGCATCTGTTAAACTTCCATCATCTAAATTAACATTTTTGCAAAGTATACAACCTGCATAATTTAAAGTCAGGGAAAAGGATTTAATATTTCATGGTCGTAAAGCAACCTAGAACTAATGGAATTTTATAAAAATTAAATTAAACCACTGACTTTTAAACCAATAACCTTCTAATCCTTTCCTATCTTCTCTGGTAATATGCAGTACATTGTCAGGTACCCACAGCTCATTTTTTACAGCCCAGTGTGACATTTCAGGACTGTTTTAAGCAAAACAAAAACAACTACTGCTATATAGCATTAAGAAATAGATTAAGTAATTATGCTCCAAGAGAGTATATTGGTCTTGCTGACTTCCTTTCACTAACTGAATAGTGGTCTATGGGTAATATTAGATGCCTATTTGGATTGCTAAATTTACAGAAGCTGTGCAGGCACACCTTCCCTTTTTGTCTGTCATATTATAAGATAAATAAAAATAAATAAATGCTTTTAGAAAACACAATCTGGGGAAAACTAGAATTAAGCAGGAGTTGGTTAGGTCGAATATTTAAAACAGGTATCTGGTTTCTATAAACTTTAAAAAGTTGGAAGATAAATGAGAAAAATAAATTCATTTTTATATTAATTTTAATCATTTTAGGATTTGCAAACCATAGGTAATAGGCACAAGTTAGCGTCACTCACACTATATCTAGATACCTTTTGTTTAATGAACTTTGATGCAGAAATACTGCTTTGCTCATTTCCCTTAATCTTCACTCACATTTTAATTAAAAAGTCCCTCAAAATATTATTGATATTCAAATAGCAGCTTGATAAATCTATATATTATACAATATAACGTTTGAATATTAACAGAAATCCCTTGCAAAATATGTATGTATTAGAAGGAAGACTATATGTCTTCTTTCTAACACATATGAAATGTGTATGTATTAGAAGGAAGTACTGCAAAGTATGTATGAATTAATAGTATCTATAAAGGTGTATGGATGTGTACCAATGCATATATATGTATAACGAGTGTGTATCAGAGGTGGGTTTCTGCTGGTGTGGCCCCTATCAGGTGAACCCGTAGTGGTGGCAGTGGAAAGCTCCGCCCACCCACATGTATGCTTCTCCGCATGCACAGAATCATTGCACATGTGTGCATGAGAGAAACAGTAGTAAAATAAATTGAAACCCACCATTGCTGTGTTTCTATGGCATACTTCTAAAACTTGTCAAGAAAACAACATAAATTACTCTAGGGAGGAGTCAACTTTGAGTCAAAGGCACAACTATATATGGAAATACTCCATAAATAAAAATGGAAACAAAGAATCTCAGATGAACCAGTTCAAATTCAGTTGCTATACCTTTACTTGATTTGTTTTTCTGCACATGCTATGTAAATGCATGTTGGCCATATTATTACAACCTTTCATAATGAGGTTTACACAGCACATTTAATCTCCCGAGAGCCTAAAAGGTCTTTCTTAAGCTAAATCAGCACACCAACATGTCTGAAGGAAGTGTTTTCTCTAACAAAGTAAAACATATGAAGCTTTAATTTTTAGGAATGATTCAATGCATTTAAAGGTTACTTCAATCCAGTTATCCTTTAACAACGATAGGGATCAGGATGACACAGATAATGAATACAGCAGGGCAAATGTTAGATAACAGATATATAATAAAGTATTGTGATAAAACAGTTGTTCAGGTAAAAAGATATTACAGATTATTTTACAATGGGTAGTGAAACAATTTATGGTAGTGATTAAATGCTAATACTTATTACTATCTTTCAAAAGATAAAATTTCATACATATTGTACCTCCTTATACCATCTATGCTACAGCCTTAAGCGTATGTTGAAAATTATTTTTCTATCTGAAATCAGCATTGCTATATGAATATGATGGGCATTAAAACAATTTAAAGGTCTTTCCCCCCATCCTTCTGATCTTTACTTTGATAAAAGTCAAAGAAGTGATTTTTTAAAATAAAATTTTATTACTGTCAATTTTGCACCTCAAAATGTAGAAGTCTGTTTTTTCTTTCTTTTGCAAATTTGTGATATTTATCCTACGATTATATATGCCAGTGTATTTGTATCCAGGAAATTTGTGCATCATGGTTACTTTTCAGGAATAAAAGCTGGATGGAAGGAAAACTGCTGAGTCAGGAGAGCTATACTGGATATGCCGTTGTATTTTATACCTTAGTTGATTCCTTCTCTCTCCCAAGCCCTTACCCAGAAGTTGGTCCACTAAAATAATTAATTAAGTAGTTAACCTGGTGCATTTTGCTGGATTTGTTTAAGCGAAATTCAAGCGTTTATGAGGCTGTTTTCAATTTTATTCTGTAATGACCGCATGTTGGGTTCAAAGGCATTAAATGATTTTTTTCAACATTATGTATTTAAAAATTATAAATGTTGCTTAGTTCCTTAAGGGCACAAGGCAGTTTTAAAAAAATCAATTCATACAGCCAAAGAGCCAAAGAAATGGAAATGCTAAAGATTTTACAAAATAAATCAACATTCAAACTCTCTGTAGGTTTTATCTTATTTTATTTTGCTACCCCCTTAAATTGCAATAAGGAAAATATTTGCTTAATTCCAGTTGCAATTTGTTCTTGAGGAGGGCAAAACAGAAATGGAATAGTCATTAAGATGTGCTTAATCAGTCGATTAAGCACATCTACCGCTTTGTACAACCTGCATCACAATATTTTTTTAAAATCATTGTGAGATTTTTGTTGTTGTTTATTCATTCTATGCACTCTGTGATTAAACAACATTTTAGAAATTAAATTATGATAAAATAGTCGATATACCTGAGTCAATAAGCACTTATGTTTTTTTATTTTTGTTCCCAAACATGAAGGTTCCAATTGTTTTGAGACACACATATGGGGATCTCCCTTTTTTAAGCATTTTGCTCAACATGGAAATATTGGAGATTGACTCTAATTGATATAAGACTATTAGAGGTGACTAGAATGGCCCAGTGTTCCCATTCCCCCCTCCCCCATTCTGAAAATGCATGGATATGTGAATTTGTTCGACTACTATTTTTCTGAGAAGCTTTTCTATAATTTGGAATGTAACCAATTTCCCCTAAGATGCAGAATATTAAACAGTAAACAGTAATGAGTTGGAAGGGATCTTGGAAATCATCTAGTTCAAACATCTGCTCACGCAGGAGACTTGTATTAGAGATTCAAACCACCAAACTGGTGACCATTCTGATCAAGAAGCTCAGTGTCTTAGCCACTGAGCCACCTAGTTCAAGCTAACATGTATTAGTTTAAATTTAAATCAAATTTATCAATAACACAAGTCCTAGACGACAATATTGAGACACAGCTAAATAAGCAGAGCAATGGCTGCCTTGAAAAATTCTTAGTAGATTTGCAATAAAGTATCTTTCTCTTATATGATGTTCAAGAAGTTATAAAATCATTTGTTAAGCAGCTATAATAAAATTGCTGTCTTTTTGAGACAGTTCAGAAGATAAATTATTATCTCTCAAGAGAATCATTAGAATTACATTGCAGCCTTTAAAATATATAGAGTTATTGAAAATCGTGCTTTAAAGTGAACATAATGTTTAGTACTTGGACAAAAAGTAATGAAACCACACCACTGGAAAGAATCTGTTTCAGAACTTTTAGGCGATCAAAGTGATTTTCTACTTAAAATAATGCAATACAATACAATAGCAGAGTTGGAAGGGACCTTGTAGGTCTTCTAGTCCAACCCCCTGCGTAGGCAGGAA
>JAPKID020007090.1:0-10397 GCA_026931265.2 Tropidonophis doriae | reverse complement strand
GTATTGTATTGTATTGTATTGTATTGTATTGTATTGTATTGTATTGTATTGTATTGTATTGTATTGTATTGTAATTGTTTCAAATGACAAGTTCCTGCTCAATCCTGTGAGATTCTCTGTCATTTGGCAAGACATAAATGCAAGATTGCCTGTGAACCTGTGAAGATTACATTTTATGCCAAATGTATTCAACAGACAGTGTAGCCGGAATCACTCTGAAAAATTCTGCGATGTAAAAAATGAAAGCTTTCACATGCCAATCTCAGGCGCATAATGAGGGCTCACAATGAAACATCACAAACACAGCTTGTGAAACTTCACCAAATGCATTGTTGTCAGATGTACATGTTGAATGATCTTTTGCTGGTATGCCAGATTTTATATACATTATTTTGTAAAACGATAGTTGACTGCAGTGTGTATAATCTCAATAACCATTTACATAAATCTTTTAGTAGTTCACATGTGGACTCTGTGCTATTAGATGCTAGTAAATATGTACTTAATTGTTCCTCGGTGAGTTTGAATTCACTACAAATGGAAGCACTAGCATATGGCTTGAGCTACAATGTAAAACCAGGAAAGGTCAACTGAGTACGTATTGAGGTGCAATTTGATAATCTTTTTGACCAATTATCTGAACAACCTAAAAGCATAGACTATCACATACATCCAAAAGTTAAGCTTGCCAACATTGCTTATGGGTTTCTGTTAGGACCTATTAATGACAAATATGCACTCTCAAGAAAATATCTACAAGCACTGCGTCAGAGGTGGGTTATTAATCTTTTTACTATTGGTTCGGGGAACGCTCCCATGTGCGCTCCTGCATGTGTGCAACACTTATGAAAAGAAGTGTTCTGGGTGGGTGGGCGGAGCCTCTTGCCACTACTACTGTGTGTGTATGTGTATGTGCATGTGCACATTTGCCGGAGCCTCGGAAACGTGAAGACCAGCTGGCTGGTGCTAGGACTAGGGGGGGACATGATAGCCATGTTCCAATATCTCAGTGGCTGCCACAAAGAGGAGGGAGACAAGCTATTCTCCAAAGCACTTGAGGGTAGGACAAGAAGCAACCCACCCCTGCACTGCAGGAATTAAAATCTAAAGAAGTAGTGCTCTTTCTCTTTTTATCTATGTTGTATGATGTAGTAAAGTGGTCCTGGGGAAACATTGTTTCGTTCCACTGTGTACTGTATTGTATATTGTTGAAATGACAACAAAACCTACTTGACTTGACTTGACTTGACTTGACCTTCAACATGGTGAATGATGAGATTCAGTCACAGGTGTGGAGATTACGATCAAAGCAGGTGCAAGCAAGTAACAGAATAACATAATAAAGGGAGACCAGTTGGCGTCATGGCAGGAACAGCTGGAACATAGTAGAGCCCCACTGAGCTCTGTGAAAACCAGCAGGTATATGTTTGCCTGGAGACCCTACGGGGTCAAAGCCACCAGAGGAGTGGTAAAGAAAAAAGAAGTGCTTTGTTGATCATGAGGAACCTGCTATTTCCTCGTTGATCCAAAGAAAGTTCTCCCAAATGGCAGCAGGGATGATAACTTTTTGGCAAGATGTGACAACTGGGACAATAGGATTTATGCTGGAGTGGTTCGTGGACAGAGCATTGAAACTGGGTGAGATAACTTCAAATTTTTATTCTAGAGATCTAATTCAAATAAAAGAATTCCAAGAAATAATTTCCAAATGTTAAGAAAGTGGTGATTGAATACTTGGATAAACATTAAAGATTCAGATGTGAAAGAAATATCTAATGGAAGTTTTAAATCATAAAATACCTGGATTTAATAACATCTTAAAAAGTGATTTTTGGGAGAAACTGCTTCTCTTATTTTTATTATTAACCCTCCCTGATCTGTTATATAAGGAAAGAATAACAGAATAACATCTATTTCCCCTCAGGGTTTGGATTGGCAGCCTGTGGCAGCAACTTTAACCTGAATCCCCAAATGAGGGATATCTTTTCTATGCAGACAATGCAAACCATCCAATCTACTTGCTTTCCAGTTATTTTTGAATAGAATTGCAGTTCAGATTAAGGGACAATCATGGAAATGTGGATGCTTGCCATGGTAACCCCCAGCCAATGAGCTTAGAAGAAGCTAGTGATGTCACTAACAGTCATTTTGATTTGGCTTGGAACTGAGATTTGAAAAATAATAAACTGGTTGACTTCACGTAAGGGGCCTGGCCTATTAATTTATTGGGAAACTCTTAAGGGCCTTTTGTGCTCTGAATGAGCTTCAAAGCAGGGCTATCAGGCTACACTTTTGCCTGATAGAGCCATTGTTAAGAACAGCAGTTAGCTAACACCCACTTTGATACTTACTCGAAGAAGCAAAAGAGGCTGACTATAGAAAAGATTATACTGTTTCTTAAAATGAATTAGCTGGAAAACTAGCTCTTTGAGTACCTGGAGGACTTCTAAAGTCTACATTCTTCCTTACTGGTGTGATACACCTGCATATATGTCATCTTGGGACACAGTGGGCAGGCCTCAGCCACATGGAGGGAACCCAAACACAGCTGCCATTTTGTCCTGCCTGCTTGTAGACTGGGACCAAATGATGGCCATTAGAAAACCTACTTCATTTTGCTTCCTTAATGAGGCCTGCACAGAAGCATTCAGAAGCTTCTGCAGCACTATTCAGACCCTGTTAAGGCAGCGTATTGAAGCAGTTTATCTCTGGGCTGGATGGCAGTGACATGAATGTGGTGGCCATTTTGCCTTGCTCACTTGTGGGCTGGGAGAAAACAGCTTCTGACAGACAAACTGCTTGATTTGGCTGTCTTAAAAGGGTCTGCCCAGGGCTGCAGAAGCTTTTACAAAACAATATGAAGCTGTTTATTTTTGGCTCATGTGGCAGTAACAAGAACATAGGTGTAATTTTGTGGGTAGAACGAAACGGCAGCTGCTTCTGGAACAGCTCTGTGCATAAAGAAGCAATCAATTACAGTGCTCTGAGGCCTTGGAACTCTTCAAAAGGTAAATGAGAAGAGTTTGACCTGGAAATCAAGGCTAAGCCTTGAGGGACCCCGTGGGAGTTGGAAAAGGCCGGTGGGGATCCAAAGGACAGGAAGCAGATCACGGGGTGTCTCATGGGTGGGAGAGCCTTTGGGCAGGTGGGCCTGGGCTTTTGCAAGTTCTCTAAGAGCCACCCCCACGTTGAGGCACCCCATGCTCCACTTAACACTCCTTTAATGATTGACTGATTGATTGACTGATTGATGATGACGACAGGGATGGACAGGTCGTTAGATGAGACACTTTACCTAATGACCATCACAACATGTAACCATAATGGGCAGGCTCGCAAAGATTATCTGTACAATAATTTCAGATATCTTTCTGTGTTTTCCTTTTTATCTCATTCTTATGCAACAATTCTAATATTCAGCCTTAAAGAACCAGGCTAAATTGGAAATACTTCTGTAGCTACAGTAGTAGTATGAGTAGTATTATTTTCAGTTAATATTACTGCTTGATTCTTAAAAACCTTTTAAAGTTTTTGTTGGAAACTTCGTTGTACAATACAGCTTTAAATACTGTATTATAGCCAACAGAAGTAATGTGTGTTTTTTCTGCTGTAGTAAATTATCCAGCTTTTTTATTTTATTTATTTATTTATTTATTTCATATTTATAAACCGCCCCCTCTCCCCGAAGGGACTCGGGGCAGTGCACAGGGAAACTAAAAATTCCATGAAAATACAATAAATAATCTAAAAAGCAATTAAACCACAATTACCCCGTGCTAAAAACCCAGAGAAATAAAATTAACTAGAAAACCACACTAATAAAATTTTCACCCCGGTATTAAACTAAAATGGCAAACCAGTCGTCAGGCCAGGCCGGCCTTAATGAAAAGATGGGCTTTCAAATTGCGGCGGAATAGGCGGAGGTCCGTCGTTGTCCTAATATCTGGGGGGAGGTCATTCCAGAGGGTGGGGCCCATCACAGAGAAGGCCCTCCCCCTAGGGGTCGCCAGCCGGCAATGCCCAGCCGACGGCACCCGGAGGAGGCCCTCTCTGTGTGAGCGTATAGGTCTAAGGGAAGTATGAGGCAGTAGATGATACCCTGTTCCTCCCCCAAAAAATAAGACCTCCCCAGATAATAAGCCCAATCAGATTTTCGAGCACATATGCTAAAATTAGTCCTCCCCTGAAAATAAGCCCTCTCCTGAAAATATTACCACACAGCAGCAGCCATGAGGTGACCACACTTGCCACTTCCTGCACCTCAAAAATAATAAGGCCTCCCCGAAAATAAGGCCAAGCACTTATTTCAGGGGTCAAAAGAAAATAAGACCCTGTCTTATTTTCAGGGAAACACGGTAGTTGAAACAGGAGTAGAAACTTCCAGCCTGTGGGCAGTCTCAGAGAGGAATAGAAAAATAGACTTGTGAGTGAACAATTGCTAATGAGGAAATTAAACTCACTCTCAGTATATTGAATAATAATTTAGTTTCTTTCTTAATGCATTCAAGCTGCAAAATTGGGCACACAACCAGGACCTCTAAAGACTACCATGGTTGCAGTTTTAGTTGTTGTTGTTTTTATGCTAGTAAGGTGACAGATCCAACGAGTATCGCCAATTCACTGTGATGAGTTGGAAATCTTATACTTACCCAGTACTGTGTAGAATTCAAATTGTGCACTGGGGTAGTCACATAAAAGGAGAATTAAACAGCAAAGTAATTGAAATGAATAATAAATAAGAGAGGGGGAAGCAAATTTAGAAGCAGAAAAGCCTAATTGTCCTGTAAAGCAAAAAAAAACAAAACACGCCTTGCTTTATCTGATGGAATAACATTTACAGTTAGCATTCTTATCAAATTAAAATGTGTTACATTGCCTCATTAATTAGGAGGAAGTAGCACAATTCTTTCATATGGAAATTAAGATAATTTTGTTAGTGGTAGAGTGCTGCTGTATACAGTGTCATTTTTCCCCACCCATCCCCAACACTCCCATGGAGGTTCCTCTTTTTCTAATGGCTCTTAGTGACATGTTCCATCTGGAGCCCTTCAAATGGATTAAAACTTGGTGAGACAAATTTCTTGCTTAAATACCATCTATTTTTTCACAGAGCCTTATGTGAGGTACAGGGATTCTCAGAAAATTCATCAACTGATAGAATGATACTCAGAGGGGTGTTGCTCCCGAATCAGCCCAGATTGGCCAAACCAGTAGTGGCGAGGGTGGGAGGCTCCACCCACCCACCTGGATGCTTCTGTGCATGCACAGAAGTGTTATGGATGTGTGCACGTGAGCACAAGCAAACCAGTAGCACCAGGATTTGAAACCCACTTCTGGTTATACTAGCTCCTCCATCCTTGCGGTGCAGCGATTCATTAAGTTTCATCTATAAACATGTCATTGGCCATGATTTTCAAAACACCATATCTGGGTTCATGTAGTACTCAAAGACAAAAATAAAATCCTGTTGAAGCCTAGTCCTTTTCCTTTGATTCTTGTCCTTGAGTAATGTATAGATTGAGGTTGATGAGGTTCAGAATAGTTTCTTGTAGAAAGTTGAGGAAAATCTTAGTTATTTTACAGAAACTTAATTTTGAGATTTTAACATTCCAAACCCTTAGTCTATAGTCATGCTAGGTAGGAGTTCCAAAAAATTGTGGGCTAATGTATCTAAAATATCCCTTGGAATAGAATGGTCTAACTCTTCTAATAATGGTTGATAGAGGTTGGGGAGAGTAGATTAGGAAAATCTCCAGTTTGGTGAAGAATTCAGAATAAACAATCTTGAGAGAAGGTTTTCTAGATTTTTCTTAAAGACAGCTAATAAAGGGATGCCCATCACAACTCTGGGTAATTCATTTCACTGTCTCTTATTGATAGGCTGTTTTATTCCCCCCCATCCCCCAACACACACAAAGAGTTCCTTCAAAATCTGCCTTCCTATAATTTAAACATGTAATTGTATTCCTTGCTTTCTGGAATATGAAGCAATTGGTTTTGACTTCTTCGGGGTAATATCCTTTCAGGTGTTTGAAAAGTGTTGTTAAATGTTCTTAAACTTTGTTAAAGCTAAACATGCTCTGATCCTTTAATATTTTTCATAGATTTTCCACCCTCACTGTTGGGGGATATCTTCGTTGGGAGACAGACATTTGTGCAGTGGAATGTGCAGCTAGAGAAACATTGCTAGTACACATACAAATAGTAAACCAGACACTGTTAGTAAAAACAAATTAGCTTTACTGGTGTTGTAAAACTAAACTACTGCTTCACAAGCAGTGATGGCAAAGTGAGTCAAACAAAGTCTTATCAAACTAACAATTTACTTACAGTCAGCAAACCACACTTCTTCCTTCTTCAAACAGTTAGTCACAGCACATGAGCAGTCAGTTATCAAGCAGAGAGAGCAATTAGCAGAGGTATCAGCAAATCCGGCAGAGAGAGAGCATGCGTTCTGCTGGCTTCCTCTTATAATTGAAGATAATTATTCTTTAATTACAGTCTCTAATATTCCAACATCCTTAAAGCCACAATGACCATTTGTCATCATGGTATTATATATTGCCTACCCAACTGTAGGAATCTACTCCTAACACTCACAATTTTTTGAGAGCTCAGTTACTGTATTTAATCTTCACTAGTGGTGTGGAAGGTCTCTTCTGTGGGTCTGATGCAAGTATTAAAGATATATTATATGTATTGTGACTCCATCTGGTGGATACCTCTTTAGTCACTCATTGAGGAGCAATTTGATCTTGGCAACTCTGGGAAATATCTTTGGCTCATCTGTCTGGGATGGGTTCTCTCTTCATTTCTAAAAGTGATACTGAACATCTACACAAGTACAGGAAATGTTGCCATCAAAGGTTGTTAGCTTTAGTCAGCCAATGGGTAAAATCCCCATATAAAGAATAACAACTAAGAGTACTTCTACAACCAAAGGAGAGGGGCCACCCCTGTTCTCCCAAAGCACAAATGCATTTTCTGGATGGCAAAGACTGTTTCTGATTGCTTATTTTTTCAACTAATATTCCAAAATAGCTCCCCATAAATGGAATTTTTTTTAAAGAGACTTGTATATTCAATACGTAGCTTAAATCCTAAAATAGCCAAATTCAAATTAATTTGCCATAAAATGAATACATGAATCAAATAAAGATGAAGAAAACAAATGGTATGACCTTAATTCCTCACAATACTTTCAGAATTGTTTTTACTTGCACTAAAATGAAGCTCAATATTGAGTGTAGACTCTCTTTTGGCATCGACTGCAGTGAGAGATTGGTTTTCTGTTCAGCACATTAAGCTGATGAAAGAAGCAAGAAAGAAGTGGATGACAAGAGCTGTGTACCTAAGCTGAATTTACTGTTTTGTTGTCCTGACCTAAATGTCTGGGGTCAATTTAATTCCCAGTTCTTTCTCTTCTTCATGAAGTTAAATCCTGCATATTATATTTAAATCAGAAATCTTTAGAGAACAAAGTATTGTCCTATAGGGTCATGTCTCTTGGATGCCTTCACTCTCAAAGCAGTCTAAATAACTAGTTCATGGGTAAGTCATGTAACATACAGAAGAAGAACTGGATTTCTCTCCAAAGGCTTAGAATGTATATTCTCCCTCCTTCTACTATACACAACACAGTATTAATAATCTGTTTAATTTCACTGTATCTGAAATTAAAAGTTTATGACAGAACAATCTCTCCAATGTTCTCAACATTTAAAATATCTTCCTATCAATGCTCACCATCCTCTTTTTGAAATTCAGTTTGTTGTTGTTGTTGTTGTTGAATATTGTGTATTCAAGTTTGCTTGTACAAAATTATCTAGTGTGATGTAGTGGTTAAAGTGTTTCCTGAGACCTGGGGGAGGGGTCTGGTTTCAGCTCCACCCACAATGACCAAAACTAACTGTAGAGCTTTGGATCAATCTCTCTCACCTCAATTCACCTCAAAGGATCATTGTTATTTTAAAACAACAAGAAGTGAAACGTCCATTTAAGTCTTGCTGTCTGTCTGGAGAACATGCAATATATGAATCTGACAAACAAACAAATAAATAGCTGGGGTGTCTATCCAAATCTTCCAATTAGCCCATTTAGACCACATAAAAATTTGGAGTGCTATCTTATTTATTGGTAGGTTGCAATCCCTGTAGTAGTACTAGGTCAGCAGTCATTTATTCCAGGTACAGAATACTGTCTTTTTGTCCATTTCGTTGGGTGACTTATCCTCAAAGTGCTGAAACAGGTCCCAGAAACAGCCATCACAATCAATACTTGGCTAGAGTAACTATCTAAAAAGATTTAATTTTGTGAAGAATTAATTATCTTGGGTACCTTTCATGCAGGGCAATCTTTGGCACAGATAAAACCTGATATTGGCACAAAGCTTTCACCTGAAAGGGGATCTGGGCGGTTACAACTTAAAACATTAATGAAGGATGGATTTGCTATTGTTTTTTTCCTCTACAGTTTCAAAAGTAGATAGTGCTTTAGCTTTACATCTACAATGACATTTCACAATGGGATATTTGCTTATATCTTGTCAATTTAAGACTGAGGATGTTTAAAGCAATTCAAGGAAAAACCACTAAATTTGCCTAAAACTGTATTAATAACTTCCCTCAGTTACTTATTGGGCCTAACACTACAGGCAACAGACAATTGTTTTTCCCCCAGATTGGAGGAAATTGATCCAGTTTTGTATCTGGAAGGAACAATATTATTGAAGAAATCTTTTTAATCTCAGGCCAGGAATTTAATGCTAGAAATACACCTTCTGGGGTCAGCTTTCTCATTGCTTTGAACTTGATTTTTTTTATTAAATGAATTCTTCATTGTTTCTGTGACATGAAAGCACTGAAGGGAAACAAAAAGGAAGAGGGGAAACATTACTCTGCATTCTGAGAACATTCTTCATATTTTCTGCATGAACAATCAGGGTGTTTGGTTGTGAGCAGTAAAGATATTTGAAAAGAATCAATTGAAAACTAGTGCAACAGTGCAGGTTTTTTTAAAAATAGAATTGATAATTTTCAAAAATATACTGTTACACTATCTTCTCTGAAATACTATTATTTGAATATTAATTATTGAGTTAAGTACCATTTCAAAGTCAATTTCTAATTCTGGAATAACAACTACCAGTAAGTTCTAAGTTTATCCCTTGATTTATTTATTTTTAAGGAAATGACAGGATGCATAAAAATCCAAAGTTCAAGTGGGAAAATGAAACAGAATCAAGACTGTGAAAAGCCTGTAAATAAATTATTCTTAGATAAATGTGTGCTCCAAATTTTGAAATCAAAAGAATGCATTGCTTTTTTCAGTGAGAATGAGCAGCAAAAACTCTTTGGACTTTTTACCCCCAGTGCATCTTGGAGAACAGACTGATTCTCCAGAGGGGTCTGGAGGCTAAAACGTATGAAGAATGGAGGCAGGAATTAGGTTTGTCTAGGCTAGTGAAAACAACGACTAGGGGCAACACGATAAGAGTGTGCTAATATTTCAGGAGCTATCACAAGGAAGACAGGGTCAGCCTATTTTCCAGAGCATCAGAAGGCAAGACAGGAAACAATGGATGCAAACTAGTCAAGGAGAGAAGCAACCTAGAATTAAGGAGAAACTCTCTAAGAGTGAGAATAATTAACCAGTGGGATGGCTTGCCTTCAGTAGTTGTGAAGCTTCATCACTGGAAGTTTTTAAGAAGAAATTGGAACAGCTTTTTGTCCAAAATGGTATAGGGGTTGGGGACTAAAAGACCTCCATGGTCCCTTCAAATTACTTATTCTGAGTAGAAAAAGCTGTTCCATTAGCAAGAATTTCTTGCGATTTCCAGAAACAGTTGTTCAGTTTGTGGAATGCTTAACCAGGAAAATTTTTGGATAGCTGAAATTAGAAAAAAGACTTTCCTTCAACTTCCTCTCTCAGTATTTCCTGTTCTTTTTGTAGATCCCAAATCTGTCCTCTTATTTTTCTTGCTTTCAATTCATGGGTCTTGGATCCTGGTTTGTGTAGAATAGTACAGTGATTCTCAACCTTTTTTTTTACCAGTCTCCCTTAAAACACATGTTGGGGCTATAGAGCATGGCCATGGACCCCCCAAGACTTGACTCAAGGTTTAAATCATAACATTTTTATTTATTTTAAATAAATAAAATAATTTTTTTAAAGCCATTGAAGATCCCCTGTGATGACATTGCACCCTCCCAAGGGTTCATGGACTACAGTTTGAGAACCACTAGACTAGTATAATCAGATGTGGGGTACAATTGGGATTGGGTTGTAATAATGACATGATATACTAGGTAAAACAGACTAGCACTGCCCTTATTATTAACAAGGAATAGTGCATGTGATTATAATTGGTAATATACTGAATGTCCTCTCAATTTCCT
>JAPKID020007089.1:0-10398 GCA_026931265.2 Tropidonophis doriae | reverse complement strand
AAAATGTCATTCATTAAAAATTTAATTAAAAAAAGAACTGGTGTTGCCTCGGAAGTGGAGGGTAGTCTTATACAACGGATATAGGCCTAAACCTATGTTTTAACTGTAAAATTAGGGGGTCGTCTTATACCCCCGGTCGTCTTATATGCCGGAAAATACGGTAGATGTTTTGTATTTTTTTTTTTAATATGCCTGTGCGCCGCCCTGGGTCCTTCCTTGGAGAAGGGCGGGATATAAGCCTCATAAAAATAAAAAAATAAAATAAAATAAATAAATTTATTTTCTTCCAGAAGAAAAGCTTTGTATTTAAGAACAAAACAGGGGTGGGTTCCTGCCAGTTCTAACCTCTTCTATAGAAGAGGTTCCACAAATCTTAAAGTTGTCAAGTTTGAACACCCATGAGGTTTTTTTTTCTAAAGGGTTAAGGTGCAAGGGTTTTGTAACTTAACACCTTTAAGACTTGCTTCAAATGCCAGAGTTTCTGAGCCAACATTTTGGTTGCAAGAGCATTTTTAAGTGAGTTTCACCACATTTTACAAGTTAGCCATACTCACCCAGTCACATAACTGCCAAGCCACTCCCACTCAGTCACATGGCTGGCAAACCACTCCCACCCAGTCACATGGCCAGCAAGCCACTCCCGCAAAGCAGGCCACACCTACAGAAGAGATTCTAAAAAAATTTGAAACCCATCACTGGAACAGAACCTCTGCTTTAAGATTTAAAGTTTCCCTAGAACAATTTTCTCTTTCCACAATGAACTTTTCAGATACCCAGAGAAATTCTGTTTGCTGCTTCAGCTGATTCAAGTATTCAGTTGATATCCAGAAGCACTGTATTTTTGTTCTTAATAGCAGAATAAAGTTGTCATGACAAGCTGTTTTGATTGTTTCGTGATCCATTCATTCATTTCACTTCCCCTTTAAAATCCTTCTGTCAGAGTAAGGAACATAATCGCTGATAAAATATGCATTTTTCCCCCAGTTGAGTGTTTTCTATAGTATGTGCTGGGCAGAGCAGTAATATCTCTTACTTGGTATCAAACATACACTATTCAGGTTAATTTGATGCTCCTTATTATAATATATATATATTATCACTCTGTCACTTAATACTGCCAATTGACAAACACTAAATCTAACAATTTTCTCATCCCAGTATAGTTTTATACATAAATCAGCACTATAACCCCCACCTTCTTAATCATTATATCCTCAAATATTGTTATATTTTCTTGAATTGATTTGTTGTATCTTTTTGTTCTTGCACCTTTTCACTGGTCCTTCTTCCTTTCTTGACTAGTCTGCTATGTTATTCCATTGGCACTTTGCAGAAATATTCCAGGTTCCCTCCACCATATCTTCGTCTTTCTTTTTATTAACTTCCAGTTTGCCATGTAAGCAGCAATTTTACTGCTTATCCCTTTTCTTCTTTCCCTCTCTTTTTCAAACTAAGTGAATGTTCTCAGGTTCTAGGTGGATTCACTTCCACAAATTTTCATCCTAAAGTTTCTATGAACTTCTTTAAACCTTGGAATTAGGACTACCACATTGGAGATCCAAATCTCAAGAAGACCATGATATAGCAGCATTAACACAAACAATTCATAAATGTTGCTACTTTCTTATCATATTCTGAAGTGTTGCAACTCAGATCTGGAAACCCTACTGAAATCCATCAAAATGTATTTTTTCTACAGGTGCTGTTTTGGCTACATAACTTACTTAAGGATTGGCATTTGGAGAATCATTTCACTATTACTATATCAATTACATGAGTGCACAAAAGCATCTCTGGCAAACTGAAACTGGTAACCGTCTAATATATTTGGAGTTTAGTTCAAACCCTGCATTATAGTACTTGGCCCTTTCTGTATATTTGATCATTCTTTAATGGTTGAACTTGTATTTAAATTGCATTTTATGACTGTACCCATTGTAGAGTTGGGTGGTCTTAATCATGTTTAAATAAAATAAAATAAAAAATATGTTTGGACATTGTAACATTTATCTACATATTTTCTGGAGTGTGGCATTGTTTAGCTTTCTTGTTAAATTTCAAGTGTATATTACTTACAAAAGAGATATTTTCAAATGATGGTTGTATTATTTGTAGAAGGAGCAACTGTATCACTGGATCTAAAGCTGCAATGCAAAGAAAGAAAAAGAAATATCCAATTTTATTTTGTAATAAAGCTGGAGAGAGAAACATAGCTGAGTATTGTCAAAATAATATGGCGGAAGTAAAATAAATGTTAACAGCAGGAATATCATTAAAATTGTTCTGGATGGAATTTCACTTTTTTTTGGTTCTGTTTATATTTTGCCCTATGCACCTAAACAGGAAGTTTCTCAATTTTATGTTGAAAACATTTCTTTAAGCTTACATTACATTTTATATTGAAAAAAATATTAAACAGTTAAGTTAACCAAACATTTCCAATAGAAGAGACTATATGTAGATCAGGGTTGAACTGTGGAGTTATTCGTGGTATCAAAGCTTGGTTGTTTGCAGATGTTTCATTACCAGACTAGGTAAAATCATTGGTACCAATGAGATTGAGGTTTGTTCCCTATTTATATGCAGCTCTTTGTTTAATTCTTATAATTTATAATAAAGCCCAACCCTACTTTAAAAAGCTTCTTGAGAAGATAAAATAAAATACAACCATTTACGGACTTTTGAACGAAGTCCAACGTTAATAAAATCAAAAGACCCCATTGCTACGGTCTGGATCACCTTTTAAGCTTTTTAAATCCCAAGTGTGGTGACCACATTTTACCTGCAAAAGTCTTGATCACTGTAGCCCACATCTGCCAGCCCTAATTACCAGGTTAATTTATTCAAGGAATCAGCATTACTAGATTTCACTCTGTTTGTTTGCATGTGTGTATGTGTGTGCAATTGAGCCAATGTTGACTCTTGGTGACTGCCTAGGCAAGTCCCTGCAGTCTTTTGGCAAGGTTTTTGGTAATGGTTTGCCATTGCCTGCTTCTTAGGGCTGAGAGGGTGTGTGGTCCAAAATAGCTTCAAGCCTAAGGAAGAACTAGAATCTTGGTTTCCATTATGATGCCTTAACCACTATTGCGAAGTTTATATATTCTGTCTCTAAACCTATTTAGTCTAAAACTATAATGTGATTCTGTGATGCTCTATTGGTTTTGGAAAATTATTCTGTCTCTAGAGATTGAAATTTCTTCCAATTTCTAATCTGACTTTTCTTTTATCCTTTGTTGTTATCTATATTATTTATTGGTACTGTTTTGAATCACTCTTATCTACTTAGGTTTCTAAAACAAAAATGCTGAAGATCAGCCAAAGTTATTTCACATATTGATGAATCGTGAATGCAACATTTTTTATCATGATAACCCACATAGCTCCACACCTCAATGACAGCCCATAAATCCCCCATAAGCACCTCTAAGAACTGAGGGACCCATAAAAATGTACATACAAAATAGGTAAATATGTAGCATTTTCGATATATTGAAAAAGCATTTTTGCTTTATGATCATCATGTGTTGTTATTCTCAACTTTCTTTCAGACTAATGACCTGAAATGTATACTTTCACATCTTATATCATTCTGACACAAATATTTTAATAGTGCTGCATTTGAAAGACAAATGGTATTTTTTTCCTTTTCCATGAATGCTATTTATATCATTTGTGTTCTTTTCTTTCTGATTCCAACACAGAAATGATGCAATCAAAATACAAACTAAGTGATAAAACATGCATTGGGATTTCACAAGGACAGGACAAGAAACAATGGATGTAAACTACTCAAGAAGTGAAGCAACCTGGAATTAAGGAGAAACTTCCTAATAGTAAGGAAAATTAATCAGTGGAACAGCTTGCTGTCAAAAGTTGTTGGTGCTTCATCACTGGAGATCTTTAAGAAGAGACTGAACAATCACTAGTCTGAAATTGTTATAGAGTCTCCTGCTTGAGCAGAGTGTTGGACTAGAAGACCTACTTCCAGCACTATTGTAATGAAAAAAGTCTACCGTTTTTATACAAATGTTGCCCTGTTGAGTATATGTATCCCAGTATTGGCCCAAGACTGTCTGAGTTGAATCCCCTTTTCATTCCATATAGCTGTGGTTGAACATTTGTTCAACATTGACCAAGAAACAATCTTATATTTCATTTGGAGCCATCAAGTGGGTTACAGGACAGTGTAACAGCACTTGCATGATACACAGCTTTATTCTTCAGCATAATGTTGTGACTTATAACCTACCATCTGATTCCTAGAACTTGCATCAAATGGAGTGATACAAAAATGTAATGGTTCAAGACTGCAGTATAACAGAGAGGTTCGTCTCATAAATTCTGAGTAAAATCTAATAGGTTCTGAAATTTTCTACTTTCTCACATAGAACTCTTGGGCAAAAAGCAATCAAATGCTCCAAAGAGTTTTGGCTGCTTTCCTTTTTTGTAGTTGCTGTACAATTATTCCAATCATTAGTGTGATTAACTTGCTCAACTAGATGCCTAAATCCTGTTTTTTTCTCTTGCATGTATGATGTATTTTTCCTTGCCTGTGAATAGCACTGCCAGACTCTGACAGTGTAGGCTGCCATCATTACGTTGTGTTCCTTGCATTTGTTAAATGATGTCCATTATAGCAATAGCACTTAAACTTATGTACCACTTCATAGTGCTTTTACAGTCGTCTCTAAGTGATTTACAGAATCAGCATATTGTGCCCAACAATGTGGGTCCTCATTTTCCAACCTCAGGAGGATGGAAGGATGGGTCAAGCTTGAGCTGCTGAGATTTGAACTGCCAAACTGCAGCTAACAGTCAGCTGAAGTAGCCTGTAGTACTACACTCTAACCACTATGCCACCTTGGCTAACTCTTAGAAAAACCACCAACTTTAAAGAAGAGAATTCAAAAGAGCATGAAAAAGAGAAGGAAATAATACAATATATTTCCTTGCAGCAGGGGGCCCACAGATCAATATTCTGCCATATCTCTTTTTTCTCCTCAGTTCCATGCAAAATTCCTTCTCTCAAAGTCCTGTTTTCAGGAGATATTTAATAAACTAAATAAGTCTTTACTGACCATTAACAACTGTGCTAGATAGAAATATCTCTTTGCTAGAAACTGACACCCAAAATCAGTGTCTACAGGGTGTTGATAGTTTGCCTTATCAATTTATTATTTTCATCTTATTAAGTGTCAGTATTTATGCAAGATGGAAACAGAACATCTAAATAAACTGTGATGCCTGTTTATGAAAATCTTTGATATTTCATCATTCACCCTTTTCTTCACAATTTGACTTCCTTCATCAACCTCAGTTTGCTGCACTAGCAACTACAAATCAATGTACTGAAGCTATGGCAACCGCATTGAAAGGAAAATTACCTCTTAAATGAGCAATTGCTTAAAACCTTGTTTTCTCCAGATTCAGCTCTTATAAATATGCTGAGAGTTTTGCTATATTTTTGTTAACTGCTGATTAAAAAAAACAGTTGTTTGGGGTGTGGTGTGGTTGGTGTGGTGTGGTGTGGTGTGGTGTGGTGTGGTTAGGTTAGGTTAGGTTAGGTTAGGTTAGGTTAGGTTAGGTTAGGTTAGGTTAGGTTAGGTCAGGCCAGGTGTAACAAACAGTGTTTCTATAAATATTTTTGGATTTGATGGAAACTGAAAACAACCTATAATAAAACAAAGTGATGGTGCAATCTTTCATATAATAACAGTTTTCCAGGCATTTTTTTCTTTACAAAAGGAATTAAAAATATTAGCATTTGGAATAAAAATTTAAAATCATGTTTTTGTAATATTGTGATTAACTTAATAATGCAATAAATTGCTCTATTACAACATACACTGGGACATTACATGGATATTACATGGGACATCTTATGAAGAAAACCTGTGCTAACTGTAATATGCACAGGTAATGGAAAATATATACATTATATATTCTAGAAACTATCAAACACAGTTTTGTGTTAGACACCTTGGTAATTTTTTTCCACAATAAGAACATTTTATTTCCTAGGGAATAGCTATTTAGGAGTTTTGTCTTTTTCTACAATCATCTCTACTATCTAAAAAAACCAAAATAAAATAGGAGGCTTATTGTGAAAAAGCCATCCTAGTACACAGTTATTCTTTAAAACCCTATCTGCCAGGTTCATCTATCATAAAAGTTATGTCACTTTCCATTTATATAGTCAACTTTTAAAATAAATTTTCCTGATTTTCCCCTCTTCATTTAATTTTATTTTCTGTAACAGTTACTCAACTTCTCGGTGGCTGAAATAGTTTTAAAGGTTTCATTTTGTAAGGAGTCAATGTGCAGAGAACAACTGTAGGTCACCAGAAAATATGTACTTGATAACTAGAAAAAATAACATCACTGTAACATGAAAGCTATTCCTTCAAGGGGGCTTGGGCCAATCACTATCACTCAGCCGCTGGTCAAATTCTTTTGTATGGTGATTTAAGGAAGAGAATTCCATGAAAATCCTTGTTAAGTTCAAACTGATTCAAATCTTACTAGCTGAATCTTATCCATCCTTATTTTTTTTCTTATCAGCCAAGCAATAATACAATAGCAGAGTTGGAAGGGATCTTGGAAGTCTTCTAGTCCAACCCCCTGCCTAGGCAGGAAACCCTATACCCATTTCAGACAAATGGCTATCCAACATCTTCTTAAAGACTTCCAGTGTTGGGGCATTCACAATTTCTGGAGGCAACTTATTCCACTGATTAATTGTTCTAACTGTCAGGAAATTTCTCCTCAATTCTATGTTGCATCTCTCCTTGATTAGTTTTCACCCATTGCTTCTTGTTCTGCCCTCAGTTGCTTTGGAGAATAGTTTGACTCCCTCTTCTTTGTGGCAACCCTGAGATATTGGAACACTGCTATCATGTCTTCCCCAGTCCTTCTTTTATTAAACTAGACATACCCAGTTCCTGCAACCGTTCTTCATAGCCTCCAGTCCCCTAATCATCTTTGTTGATCTTCTCTGCACTCTTTCTAGAGTCTCCACAGCTTTTTTATATCGTGACGACCAAAACTGAATGCAATATTCAAAGTGTGGCCTTACCAAGGCATTATAAAGTGGTATTAGCCCTTCACACAGCCCTCTGTTCATGCAGCCTAGAACTGGGTTGGCTTTTTTGGAAGCTGCTGCACACCGCTGGCTCATATTTAAATGGTTGTCTACTAGGATTCCAAAATTCCTCTCACAGTCACTACTATTGAGCGAAGTACCACCTATACTGTGCCTGTGCATTTTGTTTTTCTTGCCTAAATGTAGAACCTTCCTTTTTTCACCAATGAATTTCATTTTGTTAGATAGCGCTTCATTTCTTTGGAAGCAGGCTAACAAATCATGACAAACTCTCTAGGTATGGTCTCATTACCTCAATAATAGAAAATGCATACTTGAAGACTTTTAAATAAATAGATTTTTAAAAAGGAAGTTCACTTTTATCAATGTCCTGCTTTGGTTTACTATTTTTAACTTGCTAGTCCTGGGTTTGCAAGGGACCACTCATGGTATTTTTCCAACCTCACCAACCCATTGGAGTTTTTAAAAGTTAGTTTAATAGTCAAAGACAAACTAATAGGAGGCTATCATGCTGCAAAGGAACACATGATGGATAGTTCCTGAAATGACTTTGGGCTTCTCTGGTCCTTAGAAAACAAAATGCTGTGTGGTTGATGCCCAGCGCTTTTCTGGAGCAGTGCCTCCCTTTCCATAATGAAACCCAAAACATAAACTAAAATGATCATAAGCATTCTGGGAAAGAAGAGAATACTGGAAGACATCTCACTTTTAAAACAAATGTTTGATGATAGACTATATTCCCCCTGGGGTGGTCACCTCTCCAAACTCCAATCTCATGATTGTAAAATTTGAAGTTTGACCTTCAGATCCCAAAAGATGTCACTTCTATGGACTTGAAATATATTGACATATATTTGTATTCTGTGGTGGGATTCAAATCATTTCACAACCGATTTTCTGCCCTAATGACTGACTGGATGGGCGTGGCCATGGTGGGCATGGCCAGGAGGTGTGACAGGCAGCACTCAGGTTCTTGCACCCTCCTGGGAGGCAAGATGGGCCACAGAGGCTGCGCTGCACATACACACACAGCACCCCATTTTGGGCTTAGGAGGCCTCCTTGCAGCCTCCTGGGAGCAAAAACGGGCCGTGGGAGGATGCACCACACACACCATCCCATTGTGGGCCTAGTAGGCCTCCCTGCAGCCTCCTGAGAGCAAAGACAGGGCATGTGGGGGCTCCTGGCGCCATCCTGCAATTTAAAAACCAGTTCTCCAGAACCAGCCTGAACCGGCTAAAACCCACCACTGTTTGTATTCCAAATTAGATATCAACATCAACATCAAAGGTTTGAAATATAACTTCCATCGAGTCTTTGCAAACTTGATCAAATTAACTAGACAACACTAGGTTACTTCCATCAACTATGTATGTAGTGTGAGGGTCTATTCAGAAAACAACTCCCTAGTAAAGAAGTTACTTTCTGTTCCAGTAAGGTACTACAGCTGATAATGAGTTGCACATATGTGTGACATGCTAGAAATGTTATGTAGGGAAAGAAATATAAGGATGGTAAGGATCTAATATTTGTCCTGGGGAAGTAAATTATAACCCTTTTGAATAAGAAGGTGTGGAAAATGTTAATTGTACCAAATGCAAATCATTATTATTGAGAAATAATATAACATCTAAGAATTCAATGTTTGCAAACAAAGGAGCAGAATAATTTTCCTAAAGTCTCAGTGTTGTGTCCATTACCTGGGAATATCAAATGCCGTAATGGAAGCTGAATTCAAATTCCTTCTCGTCTTATGTAAACGCCATATCGATCTTTCAAGAAACAAGTTATCCAGGTCCAACAAGTCCATTGCAAATTGTCAACTTCCAGGAAATTGCAGAATGCTGCATTTGTCAATAAATTAACATGTCTTATCTCTTTCCAATTATTAACTTCTGAACAGACTCTTGATTTATTAGTTGGGATATCAGCCAGGGCAATATATAACCAGGAATCTGAAACTGTATTAAATATGTAAATACCTGAATAAATATCTGGACTGCACCCAACAAAAAGAAAAGGAATAATGTGTGAGAGACAAAACATGATCCTTATGAGTCAGTGGCCTGCAACTTCTTGGGGACCAGGGACCAGTTCTTTGGAAAGAGGTTTTTCCATTGACTGGGAGGACGTGGTTTTGTGTACTGCCCACATCCTGTGGATGAGGCTTCACTTGTTTGCATGGCCCAGTTTCTGACATGCTGCAGACCATTATCAGTCCAGGGATTGGGGACCATTGTTATAAGTGACAAAATGCATCATATCACACTCATATCAGAAATACTGAGACTGAGGATTGAAAGGATTAGTCGGTGACATCTTCGTCCCTTGTGGGGGAGGGGGGGACACCAAATTGAAAGCTCCTTTCATGACCCCCAACAGGAGCTGGAATAAAGGATGAGAGCTCACCCAACCCCATGGCAGCACTTGGGTCTCAAACGCAAGCTTGCTAACTCCCAGCCCAATGTCCTAACCACGTGAGTCACCATGTCCCTTACAAAATGTATTATTTCTACAGATACTTGGAACAGTTGGTGACTTTGTTCCAAAACAGGTTTCTACCATGAAGGAACCATTAGTGTAAGTGCTAAATACAACATGTATGTAGACAAGCCATATGTGACAGAGATACATGGCTTGTCCACATTCATATCTCCAGATGAATATCTCAAATCGTCAGGACATAATGGCCACCCAGAGTGGTGAGATATATAAATTTGATTGATTGATTGATTATACTTTGCACCACTAACCAGTCTGCAAATCCTACTTTGGTTTTTGCCTATAACCCAGCTGATCAATCAATAGCCATGGAGTATGAAAACAATCAACTTTATCAACACTGTAGTAGTTCCAGTCTTATTCTGTGGGCGCAGAAAGGAGAATTCATGACAGCATGTGACTAAATGGGATTGGTGAGTTTTATTTCAACAACAAAAATATGAAGTGTTAATTCCACTTTATAACACCCTGGTAAGGCCACACGTGGAATACTGAACCCAGGTTTGGTCGCCACGATGTAAAAAAAGATGTTGAGACTCTAGAAAGAGTGCAGAGAAGAGCAATAGAGAGGATTAGGAGATTGGAGGCTAAAACATATAAAGAAAAGTTGCAGGAACTGGGTATGTCTAGTTTAATGAAATGAAGGACTAGGGGAGAAATGATACCGGTGTTCCAATATCTCAGGGGTTGCCACAAAGAAGAGGGAGTCAAGCTATTCACCAAAGCACCTGAGGGTAGAACAAGAAGCAATGGGTGGAAACTAATCAAGGAGAGAAGCAATTTAGAACTGAGGAGA
>JAPKID020007088.1:0-10398 GCA_026931265.2 Tropidonophis doriae | reverse complement strand
AAAAGCACATTGTATTTCTGTGATACTTTAAAGCAGCTGTGTCTTTTCTTGGGACTGCATACTTGCTCCGGGATTCTGACAAAAGAAATGTTTAAAGATGTGGCAAACAGGTGTTATCTGCCCATTTCTACGCATTTCAAAGCACCTTTTGGCCTTTGAACTCAAAGCACTGCCCTACCCGAGTGGACTGAGACAAAATATAACCTCTTTACTCAGGGCACTGACCTGTAGAAAGACCACTTTAACAGAAATTGGCGTGCTGCTTTAGGAAAACTAGGTCTTCCTTCATATGGTTTCAGTGCTTGCATCATTACATTATCAAGCCAGGCAGCCCACTGCTCCAGAGTGCTCTGCTGCTGAAGAGTCATCTTGAAATCTGTTTCTAACCGTTGTACCATGTTGTCATCACACTGGCACACCCAGGAAGCCTGCTCCTGTACCAATTCAAAAACAGTTTAACAGAGGAGCTTCAAGTGTCTGATTAAAATATAAGTTAATGGCGCCAAGAAGGGAAAACAATGAGTAAAAAAAAAAAAGAGGAAAGAATAAGTACTCAGTGAACAAATCAAGCGATAGAAGGACGTCTGCATTTTCTTCCAGATAATAAAATAACCCTCTGCATGTTATTGCTCTCCCCTTGTAGGTTGTGTGTGTGCATGCTTGTTTTCATCTGTGTATTGGGAAACTCTGGATAGGTTTTATCTCCTCCACTTGAGGTGATGTGACTTGAAAAGACAAGGATGGCTTAGAACACAGGTGGGCTACTATGGCAACTTTATGAGCAATCGATTTGAAGTTCACAGGTGTTAAAGTTGCCACAGTTCCCCATCCCTGGCTTAGAACAAAGCAGTGAACAGCATTCCAAGTTCAACTACCCATCCCACATGGATGCAAGGATGATTTTCCCCCCGCCATGCAATTGCCTTCTCAACATATCCCAGCTCTCAGTCTTATTAATTTTCAGATTTGATTTTTTTTTCAGCCACTTCTTTCCAAGTCTTTAAACTTGATCTAAATTTGTTTACTTTTTATTGAGTCATTTGGCTGGCAGACCCTATTACAAGCTCTCTTTCACATAATGCTTTCCCAACATTCTGTTGATTTGGAAAAGATTGAAAAAGATTTCACAGGTGGAACAGGCAAAGAAGAGGAGAAATGGAACTGCAGGGCATCGGAATGTTTTAGTGAATGGGTTGCAGTTAAAAAAATGGATCATTTCAAATGAGTGCTAAACATTTTTTCCCTTAAACCTTTGGCAGATATAGATAGATGTAAGTCACAGATATATGGGTGTCAAGAAATACCCTTCGTTATCTACAAGTCAATAGGGGAAAAGCAGAGCAGTTGGAGGGAGAGGGAGAGAATGAACTACAGAAATCTCTCACAAATATTTTCTTGCAGAAACAAAAGATTACAGAGGCAGGTTTCCCCTAGACCATGGGTCAGCAATCCGTGGCTCTGAAGCCACATGTGGCTCTTTCATTCCTCTGCTGTGGCTCCCTGTCTCCAGTCGGCACCACAATTTTGAGAGGAGCTTCTGGTTTGGTGGGGGGAGGAGGGGGAAGCAGGGCCCACCAGGCCTGTTTCTGTTCAGCTCCACAATTGATAGGGCTTCTGATTAGGACAGGTAGAAGAAAAAGGATGCTGCACTAGGAGGAAATTCTATGGTGGGGGAACCGGACTTCCAGTTGGCTGCAGAGTTGAATGGAGGGTTTCTGGTTAAGACCTTTGTGGTTCTTTGAGTGTTTAAGCTTGCTGACCCCTGCCCTGAAATTCAAATGCAAGGAGGGCTTTTAAAAATTTATATTAGGTTTTTTTAACCCCACTTTTATTATTATTTATAAATAACTCAAGGCAGCAAACATATCTCCTTCCTCCCCCTATTTTCTCAACAATAACAACAACTCCTCTGTGGGGGTTGAGAATAATGACTTCCTGGCTTTCATGCCTAAAACAGGGCTAGAGCTCCCAGTCTCTCGCTTTCTAGCCTGATGCCTTAATGTCTGGACCAAAGAATTACAAACAAAGCATCCATATCATTTCATACCTGGACATTGGCAAAATCAACACGGTTGAGGTCATTGAGCATCTGGTTAATCTGAGAAGTGTTTTGCAAGACAGCTCGGGCTGCCTGAGCCAGATGATTAAGAGATGTGTATCTTCGCAGAGTCTGAGCAAAGGCACTTACAGCGGCAACCTGCGAAAAATGAAGAAAAAGGCCTGAGACTCCTATTCTCTTATAAGGCTGGTGCTGGTTAACAAGTTTTCCAAATAAATCATGTTTATTGAGAAATACCTTTTATACCCAAGGATGCCACTTATTGTCTTATAAATAAATCTCATGAGAATATGACTTTTGGAGATGTGCACATGATAACAATAATGTTAATAATGAAAGTTAAATAAAAACAATATCCGTAACAATATCTTCCCCGCACTGAATCCCTGGCTATCTTCCACACCCAAGCATACAAAGGAAACAACATCTTAGGATATTGTGATACACAATTGTGCCAGTTTGCTATGAAATATAAAGAATCTAAAGAATATGGCATGTATGCCTTCTAGAATTCTTCAGTAAATATTTGTTAGATAGGCAAATCTCTCCACAAAGATTACTACAACAACATCAAAAGCTTTTACCAGTTAGATCACCACTTGAGCAAGAAGTTTAAAATACCATATTTTTCCGTGTATAAGACACTACTTTTTCTTTAAAATATTTATTTGAAAATTGAGGTGGGTCTTATACACAGGAGCCTAGGAGAAGGCTGCATATGCTAGGTGAGCCTCTATCTAGCAGCTCTATCATTCCGCTCTATTGTAGTTGTTTTATCACATTGACACTCTAGGTTTCATCTCTATTGTTCCTGTGATGCATTTCCTGTTCTTGTTGTAGTTCTCATTCTAACAAGATGGCTTCTTCACAGCGATGGCTTATAGTGTGGTTACTAAATGAAACTATATGAAACATGGGAGCATCTTACAGACGGAAAAATATGGTACCTTTTTTCTCATATTCTTTGATTGATTAGATTAAAACTGTATATTACAACTACAGCAAAACTTTGATTTTATGATTTTCCATTCACATGCAAGTCCCAAATTTGCTTTTTCAAAAAGCAACAGGACTTTGTTTTGTTTCTTGAAGACATTTCGTTTCTCATTCAAGAAGCTTTTTCACTTCTTAAGAAGAACTGAAGAAGCTTCTTAGATGAGAAGCGAAATGTCTTCAAGAAAAAAAAAAGTCCAGTTGCCTCTTGAAATAGCCATTGGGGACAACCATGACCTGGATGACTTAGAATCTCCATATTCACATGTAAGAGACAAAATATCAGTTTGAATTTTTCCCTCAAATAATGGGAAAATCTCTTGTTTGGCAAATCCATCTGAACAATTTATGACAAATTATGCAAATTATGTTAATTAGATAGATTCAGGTATAATGAACAGTTTTTAAAAATCCCCTTTCTGAAAGCAGTCTGCAAACCAGAAGTATTACTGTATTTTTAATGTTTATTATGCTAGTTCACAAATATATTACATATATCACAGTACATTTAGTGGAAAAATTATATTATTACATTATTTCTTTCCCATTAACCATCTGGGGGGAGGCCTCATGTGGACCAAAGACTGGGAACCAGTGATTTAGATACGAGTGGATGAACTTTCTACAGCAAAATTTGAAGAACAGTATAGACTGGCAATATAAAATCAAAAGCAGATTCTATGCATTTTTTAAAAAGAGTTCTTTTGTAGTGTCTTTTTTATAAATGAAACAGAGGAGGTAATGTTGAATTATTAATATTTGTAATACCTTTTTAGTTGCAAATGATTTTGAAAGCAAGAGTAACTCTTTAGCTTACCTTGGTTTGAATCATTCTCTGGGGAATATTGTTCATGGCATTGGAAAGCCAACCTTCAAGGCTTTTTGCAAAATTGCGAATGGCTTGGGTCAAGGCACCTATGCATGAAAAGTAAGAACACAATAAATGAAAAAAAAAAGTCAAGGCATGAATGTATTGACAGATCACTGTCCTTGAATATTACAACTAAATAGTAAAGAGAAAGAGCAAATGATAATGCATGTTACCAATCAACACAGAAAAAAAATGCCTCATAATTATAATTATAAGTAGCACTATTCTACTACAACATACCTATAGAACAACAAATCTTGAAGGCTGCAGTGACTGTTCTTACTGAGATGCTAATCATGTGTCTATGCTGTGTAATTTTGGACTATAATCAGAAATTCTTAGTATAAAAGTGTATGTTGTCATATTGGACCCAATATCATCCTGAAAAAGTGGGATCATTTTTGCAGTAAAATGTAGATCCCAAATCAGGATCAGTGACTTGTTAATTCTTCAGTACACAAAGGAACACAAATGTGACAATCTTATTCTAGACTATATATTATTTCAGGAAGGGATTTGATCCTGCTATGAAGTTAAAGTAATAAATTGTTCACTCTTAACTATTGTGATAGGAAATAAATGCTAATATTTGGATGCATTCTGTAGCAATATATTTTATTCTGTACTGAACACTATTATGCATCATAATTTGATCAACTGCAAAAAGAGAATTTGTTTGGTTTAGTTTTCACAATGCAGTGTCTTAAAATATATTATTTGGTTTTAAAATGTAAGCATGAAAAGTAATGCTAAGCAGTCACTTGAATGTTTAACTATTCTTTGAAAATAATATAGAGATTTTCATCCTATAACCCAATTCAAGAAGTTGTTTTAGGTACATTGTAACATTTTATGACAAATATGATCTTTCAGTATTTATCTTTAAACAGCAAATCTTTACCCCTATCCCTCATCTATCTGAAATTTATGGACACTCTGAGAAGTGTATGATATATAGTGGGTTTTTTTTTTAAAGCATTAGCTTCTTTGTTCTCCAAATCAGAGTCAATTGAGGCTTATCTATTTAATAGCCACAACATATCGGCTGTTAGGAGGTTGCAAAAAGAAAGAAAAACCCAGGAATAGAGTATTCTGTGGGAAGATATGGTAGGCTAATCAGAATTGCAACAGATATAGCTTGCTTTAATATTCCAGTATACGGAAACGTATACTTTATATGATTTATGTAGTCAAATGAATTATGTTATTTACATAGTCAAGAGTATCAGACATACAAACACAGACAAAATTATAACCATGTTTTGGAAAAGGCAAACCTTCCAAAATTTTAAAAATGCATTTAAAAATCCCAGGACTGGGGTAGAAGGGGACTTACTCTTTCTGATGGCCAAGTGGAGAAAACATGGATGGCTGCCTAAACGTCTGAACAGAAACAACTGCAAGTCCCTCTGATATAATTCAGAAATCAGGAAGAAGCCAGTGGTACTTTTTCCAAGTAACAACTTTTACTAAAAGGCATGAGCTTTTGTGAGCTGCAGTTTATCCATTATTATTGTTGTTGTCAAAAAACCTCCTACCAGACCCCGCCTGATTTTTCCCCCCTACCATAAATGGCCAAGGCTATCCTTTTCCATTGTAGCTGAGATGCCAAGCTCCCTTTCCTTGCGGCGGAGAGCTGGAGGATTCCCAAGATGGCTTTCACAAGTACCAGAGAAATCTAACCATGTGAAATGGCTTATACGAGTAGATAACCTGGCTACTTTCAAGACTCTGTTAAAGAAAGCGTGAAAGCCACATTTCTTATATGCACCACAGAAAATTTCCTCTGTAAAGTCATTGTTACATTGTCTTGGTGCCTTTTGTAGTAATATAAGATAAAAATAAAAGTTATAATATAAATTAAGAAGAGTAAATGTTTAATGTTTATACTAACAAAGACCATAGTTATTGCCCACAAAAACTATTCTTTAGAATAGTATGAATATTTCATAAGCTAAAAGCCTATTAATTTCCAGAGATGTATCTGACATCTTTTTAAACTGTAATAAATTGCAACGTTAATGTGACATATTTTCCTTTAAACCAAACTAGCGAAATGGATGGTTAGATTAGACTAGAGATTTCGATATTATAAGAATAAACTACTTACCCTGGAATACAACATTAGAATGAAGTAGCAGCTGTACCATAATACTTTTATAAGGATTAATTAACAAGTTATGAAACAGCTGCTGATTCCTTAAGGGTACCAAAAATAATAAAATGCTTTATATAAACATAGTACTAAAAAAGTTCTAGCTTTAAAATCAAACAGCAGAATGGTAGAAAGATGGTCAGATAGGTATAAAAAAGTAATAAAATAAGGTCAGGACCCATAAAATACTATTTTAAAAATACAAAAAAAACCACCTTTAATAATTAACCATTTCAGAGGAGTCCCATTTCAAATCAATCCAAATAATTTTATTTCAGTCTCAAAAATACCTTTAGATTTATATGACATCTGTAGATGAATAGAATATAATGGAACGGAATGGAGTAGAGCAAAACAGAGCAGAACAAAATAGAATACTTAGTTTAGCGAAGTGCAATTAGAAACAGAAGGAATTTGTCTCCGGTGCAGAAGCTCTCAGTGTACATACAAAACAACACATTGATAATAATAATACCAATAAGAGGGAGTAGAAATGAAGATAAGGTAGATGAGACAAATAAGAAGACAGACAGACAAAGATAATTCAGGTAGTCCTCGACTTGCAATCATGATTGAGCCTCAAATTTATGTTGCTAAGGAAACATTTGTTCAGTGAATCACTGCAATGGTTAGGTTAGTAAGATGGTTGTTAAGTGAATCTGGCTTCCCGATTGACTGCTTCTCAGAAGGTCTCCAAAGATGATCATGTGACTCCGGGATACCGAACCATAATAAATTGTTCCGTCCCACAGCCTGAATCACCCAGCACACAAGCTTGGTTGCTTGTCACTGCTTAATTACGAGATAAGCGAATACTTTGGCTAAAAGCCCAGATAACTCATGTAATCCCAAACACAACTAGAAGGCTCAGGCTTTCTGAAATAATGAAGTTCAAATGGGCGCTTCCTGCAAATGTCCCCTCCCAATGTCTCACCTATAAGCTCTCTTGGGAGGAGCCACTCAGCAACCATCTGGCTCTTAATCATTGTCTGTGAGCCTGCCTCCGATGTAATTGTTGCCTCTGCCTATCAGCCCTGCTCACTCTGACATCTGACAAACTCTGACAAACTGCCTTTGATCCTCCCCACTGCTCCATGACCCAGGCGCCTCCTGGTGTGCCAACTAGCCTCTCTGAGTCCTGCTCTGATGCTGAGCCCTCCTCAAGGCCTCCCTCCTCCTCCAGAGCAGATTCATAGGGCTCTTCGCTAGAAGAGTCCGTCAGCAGCTCATCTGGAGCCAGATAGGCCACAACAATAAATCATCATAAATATGAGTTATGCCAAAATGTTTGAATTTTGATCACATGACCATGGCAATGCTGCAACGTAAGTGAGGATGCTGTTGTTAACTTTGGATAGTCAATAATGAACTGTTGTAAATTGAGGACTAATCCACTCAAGAATAGGGAAGGGAAGTTCTTGTTAGCTGTGGATAGCTCATTTTAGACTGAGGGCTATTTTAATCTTGCAGGTCCTGCTAGTACTGCAGATGGGAAATGTGGCCAAGATTGTGTTTGTCCAGGTGAATCTGAGAGCCAGCTCTGGCCCTTTTTGCATCAGGAGTTACTGGCAACAATAACTCATGTCCTTGTAATCTTGTATTTGGAGTGTGTACTTCTCTTTATGGTACTGTTCTTGAAAGGCAATCTGGTAGGTTCAATTGGCCCAGAATGCCATCGCCTGGCCAGTACGGTGGAAAAAAGTCATGTCTGTAATAGCTTACACTAGGGGTGAGTTGCAAATCCTGGCGCTGCTGGTTCGCTTACGCTCGTCGCTTCTGCACATGTGTAGAAGAGTCCGGGAGGAGCCTCCTGCCGTCACTACTGGTTCGCCCGATCCAATCCAAACTGGAAGCAATCCACACCAGTTTCCAATATTCTTCCAGATCCAGCTCAAGATACTCCTGGTTATATAACCTATGTAGCCCTTTATGATTTGGATCCTTATTAGCTCTGAGACTGTTTGACTCAGGTAATAACTTTATATTCACTCTACTTAAGCCAAGATTCTCTTCCTGTGACAAGGGGAAGAGGATACCATGGAGCAGGTCTTCTGGGTTGTGACTTCCCTTTTGTGGAACAGCTTTCCTTCCCCTTCCTGCCACTGCCCCAGATAACAGTCCTTCAAGACAATGAGTACAGTTTAGTGAAAGCAGCTGTGAAAGATGAAGTCTGAAGCCATGTGTGAGTTTTAATTTTTCCTGGTCACTGAATATTGTATATTTTTGCCCCTGATCAGAAGAGGTTGCAACAAACAAATTAATGTCAAAATAAAATAACAAGTTGCACTGGAGTGCAACATTGTGAAATGATGAGTGATTTACTACAGCACAGATGGACTGATGCTAGCTAGATATAGCATTTGCAATCATAATTTCATTAGCAATAAATGAGAGAACAGAATTCTGTTCTCGCATTAACAAAAATAACTTTTTCCCACAATATTGCTTTCTATTCTCTTTTGTTTTTCTAATAGTTTTTACTAGCACTGCCATCACACCCCACATTTTCAAAAACCAGTATTACCCTGGCTACCTCCTACAGAATATATTGTTTAAAATTTGTGGTTTCTCCATGTTCATTTTGATACTCTATAATTTTCCTATCTTTTATTGTCTAGCACCCTATCAGTTCCTATAGAGGTTTCTGGTGTATTTAAAAGTCATCATCACCAACAACTTTGTTTCTAGCAAGGCATTTCTAAAATAAGAGTCTATTAACATTGACAAATATTTTGTCTAGAACAGGAATAGAGATATTTTTAAGCTACAAACTTATAAGCCCTCAAACAATATGGCCAATGTTTAAAGGTTATAGGAATTGTAGTCCAAATCATTTTAAAGGCAACAGAAAGGTACGATTTGCCAATTTGAGGTAGCCCCAAGTACAATTATTCTGTCTATCAAGCAGTGCTCTTGACATAACATCAAAAGGTCACAACACTGGGGTACAATGTAGACTAGCCACCCTGAGCAATGTGACTTTGTCACAGCTCAATAGTCTACATCTGTGATGGCGAAACCTATGGCACACATGCCAGAGGTGGCACGCAAAGCCATCTCTGTGAGCACACATGCCATTGTCACTGATCTTCTGGTATGCCAGCTGATCTTCATGCCCACTGGAGCACCGGAAACCCAAAGATCAGCTGGCCAGCACGCATATGCACACCGGCCAGCTGGTCTTCGGATTTCCAGTACTCTGGTGCACATACGCATTCCAGTTTGGGCACTCAGTGCTGAAAAGGTTTGGCATCACTGGTCTACACATGCTGGCTGCAGCAACTCCCAGCAAGAAGAAATAGGAGGAGTACCAAAAATAAAAACAATGGTTAATGCTGTATCTTATTACGCCATACAAAATCAAGGAAAATAACAACAGTTTTTTCAACTGCAAAAATCCTTCACAAAAGAACTTTCAGAAAATAAGGAATGTTTATGAAACATTGATTTTTTTTACTGATTAACACATTCCACAAATGCCACATCTTTTTCTGAGAGTGCGGAACTGCAACTGAAGTGTGCTGGGCTGTCTCTGATGATAGGATGGCTGTGCTTCTGAAAAGACATTACTATAGACATTACTTTTCCAATGATTCAAAAATGGATGTTTTATATGCCTTCCCCAGTCTTTTTAAAGGATGTGCCCAATACAGCTTTAATTCCTAGCACTCAAATATTCCTCAGTTTTATTTGAGAAAGCTTGCAAGAGAAATAGAACAAAACCAAAATAAAAATGGCCTTAATAATAAGGCTTGATGCTGTTAAAATCAACTTCATAAGTATACTTTAAGATGGTGAAAGCATGAAAATCAACACTCTCTGTACCCTAGCAGATTCCTAAATGCCACTTTTATTCATTTAAAGAAACATAAATTCAACTAAGTAGCTTTTTATTCCAATATTCTAAATGCTATACAGCCACCAATTGTCTACCCAAATTTCCCCTTGCTGAAAAAAAATGCTTCCAATCCTCCTAACTCTCGTGGCAACTCACATGTCACTGATCTTCGTTATCCCAAGAACTTATCAATTTTTTCCTTCTGTCTTCCTTCAATTATTAAGATGACAAGATTTAAAACACTGTATTTTTTGGACTATAAGATGTACCGGAGTATAAGATGCAGAGGTACATTTTTTAAAACGTTTTTGCCTTCCCCGGCCCCCAGGAGCACTCTGCAGGCCTACCAAATTCTCTGCACACCCCGAGCTATGTGAAAAAGGGGCATGCAGAGAAATTGAGAGGCCTGCAAAGTGTTCCTGGGGGCCGGGGAGGGCAAAAATGTGACGTGTGGGGGGTTCGGGAGGCCAAAAACAGGCCTG
>JAPKID020007087.1:0-10398 GCA_026931265.2 Tropidonophis doriae | reverse complement strand
ATAAACACTCCTATTACAGGGCAAAGGTGTAGCATTTTTACATGTTCTGAAATGGTAATTATTTTCCTGTACTAGTCCAAATAACAGCAAGCCCTCTAAAGCTTCTATCTAAACTGTACCAATAGAGAAATTTTTGCTAGAGTTAATATTGAGATGAGACAAGTTCATAATTTCTAACAATATTTCCCCAATAGGGGAATAGTTATAGTCAATAGAATCCAGAGGCTAAAATCTCCACCTTTAAAAACATTTTAAAAGATACATAATGGAATTGCTCTGTTAGTTCAGTTGTTTCTCTTAAATATTGTAATAACAATATTTATTTTTATTTATATACACAAACACAGTTCTGCATTTCAAAAAAAAAATCCGATGAAACTAAGTTTACTTTGCATAAAGAAACTAATGAGACATGATAAGCAAGTTTGACCAGCTGCTACCACGCAGTTTGATTTTTTGTATTCATGAACTGTAAATGTATGCTTTTAACTGTTCAAACTTTCAGTGAATAGAGGCACTATGATTCTTTTTATGTCATATGAGATTTCAAAAGTTCAGCAGCCCAAGGGAGCTCATTAATGTAGTGCCTATCTTTTGTATATTTTTTATTCTCATTTCTGCAGAATGTTCTTTCCATATGCAATGCGTCCTCAACTCAACCAAAAACTACATTTTGATTAACAATTCTAGGGAAATCACACTATACTTTAAGTTACAAGATGTACATTTTCCCCTAATTATGTTTGATCTACTCAAAATTTGGACTCATATATTTATCTGATTTATGAATCAGCATCTTTAGGTGGAATTAAGGGTCTAAATTTTGAGTTTTGTCAAAGAGGAAAGGCATAAGAGGTCCTATAATTAATAGCCTTGAAACTCAAAATGACAAATAGAAAGAGAAGGGATGAATAGATCAAAATGAAAAACAATAATCTCTATATTATTCATGTTCTGTTTAAAAAGCTAGGACCCTATCCAATATGAAATCCTGCTTAGGCAATTGGAAAGAAATGCCAACATTATGTCATGCAGATTATGGTCAGATGAATACATCTGAAAGCATCAGCTCATATGTGGTATGCGGTAACTAAACTTGCAATACAAATCAGAGAGTGCTGAACAAGAGTATATGAAGAGAATATGAGATCCAACACTGCCCTGAAAAATGCTGATTGACGATGGGAAAGTTTGAGAAATAGAGCCATTTTATGAAGCCTAGAACATTGTGTGAACTTTGGGATTTAGACAAACCACCAATAGCATAAACTAATAGCATATATCATTCAGAAACAAGCTTCAAGTTGTCATTTGGAAAGTAACTTCAAGTTATTGTTTCAACTCAATTACTCAATCTCAAATACATTGTGCAGATTTCCTTTTTATTATAATTTTGTTACTTTTTTTACTAGTCATTAGTATTAGTTTAATACCTGAACAGAATACAGATCTCATGAATTTGGAGAATACAAAAAGAAATAAGAATATTTCTGTGGGGTTAGCAGACAATCTTAATAAGCTATCAGAATACGTTACTATATCCTAATATAAATGAGTTCATACTGAATAGCTGAGATAATAAAACTATTTTGGAACTGTACTAGTTCAAATTTTATCTATGGGAAGTATGTGAAATAACATCATAGCTAAGTAGTACAATGTACTTACAGGGCCGGCACAATGTGTAACATGTTCACATTGGTGTAATGGAACTGAGTGTTTGTTAATATGATTTATTGGGTTAGGGATTTATTTTTCTTTCTTCTTTGTCTTCATTGTGAGTTGTTTTGTGTTGGGAGGCGGGTACACTGAGGGAGCTCAACCAATCTCATTCTACATAGGTTGTGCATTGACAATGAAGAATTATTATTATTATTATTATCAGGTGTCCTATGAAAAATATTTCTGCATACAGGTAGTCCTTGACTTACAACCATTCATTTAATGACTGTTCAAAGTTGCAATGGCACTGAAAAAAATGGCTTATGACCGTTTTCATTACAAGCATCCTCATGGTCACATGATCAAAATTCAGATGCTTGGCAACTGGCATGTATTTATGATGGTTGCAGTGTTCCAGGGTCATGTCATCATTTTTGTGAACATCTCACAAACAAAGTCAATGGGGAAGCCAGATTCACTTAACAACTGTGTTACTAAATTAACAATTGCAGTCATTCAACTGTTGCAGCAATAAAGGTCAAAAGATGGGGCAAAACTCACTTAACAACTGCCTTATTTAGCAACAGAAACTTTGGATTCAATTGTAGTCATAAGTGAAGGACTGTATTCAAAGTAGTAATTGAAGAAAGTAACTCTTTAAATTGATTGTATTTTTTTAAATCTGCAAAGAGCAGAACAAAGTTCACTGGAGTTGAATGGCAAAAAAAAAAGTCAAAATAAATAAATAAACAATTTTTTCTTACTTCACTGATGAGAATAATACAGTTTTGCATCAGGATTTATAGAATTCAAATGGAGAACAATAAAGCAGGAGTACTATGGGCTAAAAGAGTACATATAAAATCACCAAATTTTAAAACTACTACGCAAAGGCATAAAAAACATAGTGTTAAAAAGAGTAATTGTTAAAAATGTGAAAATACTGAAGCATGCAGTTGTTGGTTTGAAATCTATATTAAAAAAAAACATTAACCACATTACTTGCTGCTTGCCTAAAGCAGACTAGGGATGTTTACTATTTATCATACATATTGCTACACAATTTTACCTCTAGGGCTTTTGTTTTATTTTGTGAAAATGAGACGTTTTAATGATATCTGAGTGAGATGAGCTTAAATTTACTGAAATTAATTGGATTTTTAAAGTTGCTAATTTATTCAGGCACATAACTTTGAATCTAATCTCACAACAACCTATTGAACAAAACTTTGTCAAACCTAATAAACATAATTAATATTAAAAGGAAACATTTAGGTATTCTTGTATCTATTTTTGCATTAAAAATTGGCTGAGCCAAGTTATATATTAAAAATAGATAGCTGGAAAAAGACTTCATGTAAACATAATACCATTCTAATTAAAACAAATTCTGCATCACTCACTGCTTTATCACAAGTAAATACCAAATCACAAGTACCAAACAACCATAAACTCTGTTTTGGGTGCTCAAATGTTACCAAAAAAGATGGACTGCTCTGAAAGATGCAAAACATTTTAATCTGTACACACGACTGTGTCACTGAAAAAGGAAACAGCAGCTCTCTGCTGATTAGCACAGTTGATCTTGTTCCCCAGTTCTATGAGACTTATTCCCTGACAAATGAGGTTAGGATTGCAATTTGATTTCAGACTTTTTCCCATTGTGACGAACCTCCTCTACAAACTAGTTTTCATTGTCATTATTTCTTTTCCATTTTGTTTGCATCTCCTGTACTGTCTTCTGTTCATTTAGGTTTAAATTATTCTTTAGCTATTTTCCAACCTACAGAACTCCAAATTTATCATCTTGTCTTTTCAAAAGAATTGGAAAGAGTCAAACTTATGTTGGGTAATAAGCAGGAGCTTCAGTACATTTTACAGAGTTTAGTGATTCTCAGCTATTATGGTAATTAGTCAACTACCCCAAAGTCTTTATGTTCAGAGCTTTAATGAAATGATGAGTTCTCCACACATACTTAACACTTTCCCCAAACAGCTGCCTGTATATTTTGCTACTTACAGAGCAAATGGGCACAGTGAACCCCACTGTGTAGAGGACAGTAGATGTGATGGTACTGTCATGGAACGGGTAGCTGATGCTGTCATCATTACAGAAAAAGCCCCTCTGATACGGCTTTACTTTTGCCAAGTTTAGAACAGCAAGGGGTAAGCCAGCTGTTGGGGGAAAATACATAAAGTTAAATGTAGATAGATGTCGTTATATATTTTTCATCAAGTGCAGAGGAAACTACTGAGCTACATGCAAAAGTCAAGAGTTTTCTCCCAGCCAGTTTAGCATCATGCAGTGCCCACAGACTCCCGCACCGCAAAGCATCCTATTAATTTGTCCATCATTCAGTACTCTGACCTCCTCTAAAAGTTAGGCTCAGAACTTCAGGAGTTTCAGCATCAATATATCTAGCAGGTGTTTGGTTGAAGAAAATATGTCCTTTAATCACTAGCAATTAGACCTACTGATAGCTGGAGATTGAATTAATAATGCTTAAACATTGAAAAATATAATTTACATTAGGTATAGTAAGAGGAAATTTTTGTAAGAAAACTCAGTATATCATACTGCAAATAACAACTGTGGCTAGAATCGCCTATGCACAAAACTGGAAACAGGACAGCACTCTGATGTAATGGTGATTTAAAAAAAGGTGCTAGACTGTGCGGAGATGGAGCTAAAAGAAAGAGGAGAAATGGAATATTATTTGATTTGGAACATGGTATAATTGGTTAGAGGATAGAAGTAAAGATTAAACATACATGTAATTTAAGAGGTACATTAAAATTAAAAGGCAGTATATATACTTATGAATATTGACATAATTTATAGAACAGAGATGTATATAAATGGAAAGGAAGAATAATGAAATAATTGTTTTGTACTTATGAGTGATACTGATACTGGAGTGCTGTAAAGATTAAAAATGTGATATAAATGATGAAATATGTTATTATTATTTTTAAATGTCATTTACATAAAGGAAACCTATTTAAATGACATCAATTTACAAATTACATTACTTAGTTGATATATTTTTGTCAAGGTGAAATGGGAACAATCAGAATAGAAAAGTCTGAAACTTGGATAGAATAACAAAAAAGAAAAAAAAACAGGGAATTATTACGGAAAACATTTGATTTATTTTTATGATGGAAAGATTTTCAAAGCTTGATCTGTTCAGCTTTCAGAAAGAAGTAAGAAAAATTTGCTGGACATGGACTGTATCATACACTCCACCAATTAATCCAAATATTAGAGAAACATTTTAAAATAATATAGAATTTATTTCTATAAATAGGTTTACTTCTCTTTCTTATACAGCAAAGTTGAAGACTCCTAGATTTTCACCACCCCATAACATCTGGCTAAGAAAAATAATTTCTGCAATAATTCTATTACTTCTCAATTACCTCTTGAATGGAGAAGTATAGAGCATGGAAATATAAGTCACTACAAGCTCCACTTCTGGTTTATAAACAGCCGTGCTTAAATTATTAAGATTTATTTCATGGCGTCAGTATTTGCTATAATTATCACAATCTTTATATGTCATAATACTTTTGTGATTAGCTAATCTAATACTATTTGAAACAATCTGGTATACATATACTTCTTCACTTATTCTCTTGGGGTTTTTATGCAAATATTGGAAGTCATGCTGAAATCATTTAAATGAGGTACACCAAGCCTACCTGTCACCAAATTTTCCAGGTATGCCGATGCATCTAATATAATGAGAATATTCACACATTAAGATAACAGAATCATCAAAAAGAAGGAACAACCTGGCTATATCAGTGCTGAGAGCAGTTTCCAACCCTTTCAATGTCTCCAGCTGGAATCCTAGCCACCATTATAATGGCTGGCTGGACATTACCATTGGTTTTCTTTACCAGATTTAAAAACTCCAATGCAAACACAGAATGGTCCAATTGGGGATAAAGCCATTCTTTGCAGAGGAGGAGAGGAGGCAAATCCAATCCCTTAATATCTAATAAAAGTTTTCCTTGAGGGGAAAAAAGAATATTCTGAATCTGGCTCATTCTTTTATACATTAACCTTACCAAGCCATCCAGTTTAGAGACACCCTATATTTAAATATGGCGATATTCCTAAACTACCAGCTAAGTCAAAGTTCTTGAATAATGCACTCGTTTCTTGCTACAGATGCCACTGCCAGGCAATGAAATGATTCAAAACCATTTTCCCCACTGTCTCCCAACATCAACATTTCCTTTGTGCCACTCTAGCAAGAGCCAGGTTTTAAAATATACCAATATGTATACAAAAAGATTCATTCTATTATGCACGAAGAGCTGTTTTAGAAAATAGCAGTTAGAAATGGAGGATTCACATCCAGCTAATTGAAGATTACTTAGTCCTACAGATGATTGTAACTTGGATATTTTGGTAATACGTATTGGGGGGAAAACTAGAAAGGACAAATGTGAAATAGTTTTAACAATTTTTTTTTAAGGCCACATGAGGTTCCAGAAATGAAGATCATCTGGCAAAGAAGTATTCTTATTCACATTTGCCCTTCCAGCCATCCAACAGTTACATCATCATTTGGAAAGCATTTGTCAAGGAAATTAATGTTTAAAATGTTTTTTTTTAAATACTCTTGTATTTTCTTTGAATGTCAAAATACTTCAGACATCATTTTTAAAAATATTATAACTTTATATAAATCTAAAGAATAACGGAAATGTGGGATGGATTGGGAAACACTAGTAAGACCATATTTCTTCTCAGCAGGCTAGGCCAAAGCTGTCACATTGACATTATTTGTTTATATAATCAGTCAACAAGTCTGCGACTCAGAATTTAACCCTTGAAATCTGCAACAGAGATCACCAGGCAAATGAAGAAAAACTTCATTTGAAGAATCTAGAAAAGTCTATGGACTGTCTGCATCAGATAACAATGGTGGGGAAAATCCATGATGTCTAGAGTTGATGGGGACTGCAAACCAAGGCGTCTGGGTAACATCACAGTCACAAATCCTGGAGTAGATGGCTCATGCAGTTAAACAAACTTAAGGTAGAACTTATAGATTTATTGTCTGAAAAGATACTAAACCAGAAGGATTAGAACTGCTGTCTGGCCAAAACTTTACAGAGCCATTGTTTATAAGTGGGAATTGAAACATTCCCTAACTGGGTGATGTTTCCAGTTCAACTTTCTAAAAACAAAGCAATTAACATTTTGTTGATAGAATTTTGCAGAGATCCAGATGACCTTGTCAGCCATCTAGAAACCTTACACTAAATCTTCTTCAGTTTTTGTCTAATCTTCCTTATTTCATATAATCTTTTTAAATAAAAGACAAATGTATTATTGTGACACAATTCTTGGGAGAATAGGAAAGGCCAATGCTCAAGGCACAGCAAGAGGAAATTATCTGGGGAACATGGATAATATTCAACAGACAGACAAGTAGATAAAGTTTCATTCTGAGATAAACATGATCTGGTCCATTAGACAACAACTCCTAGTGATCACAGCTTCAATTACTTAACAAAAGAGCAAACTGCTTCAATTTATGGATACATTCTGAAGTTCAAGGAAGGAAGTACAAGGGAGGAGAAGCCCAGAGGAAATCCTCAGATTAAAATGCTGAAATCCACAGGAAAATGTGCCAACATGTTCATATCCACAGAGATGAAAAATGTGCTTCCCTTGGCAAAAAAAAGTCAGTTCAGTTCACATTTTTTCATATACTTGTTTACGATAGGAAAATATTTCACTTCAGAGTAAGATTTTAAACACTGAAATGAATATTATACACTGTAAAAATAGCTCAAAGTGCTGGTTAACCTAAAACGTTGTTCAATAATTTCTTGCATGTGTAGCGAACTAACCCAGATAGTCACTGCATGATCCATATTATAATTGGGGCTGTAGTTCAGATCACCGGCAGGTATTATCAAGACTAAAAGGCTACATAGTTTAAAGCATCCAGCCAAACATAGTACTCTCAAGGAAACATGGTGTCATTTGCAAATGAGGGTGCAGATCAACTCACAGATCAAGCTTACCCACAAATCAGATGATGCTATGTCCTGCCCTTACCATTAGATTAGTCCACAGTTTTCCTAAGTGGTAATGTCAAACTTTCCTGCGAAAAAAAAAGTATTTCCTATTTCAAGCAGTGATGGCTCCAGCTGAATGATTACTGTTTTACTGTGCTGTTATAATGGTGTAGTCTGGGCTATCACTTGGGAGAGGGCACATTTGAGTCACTCCATCTCCCATTTTCCCAGTGTAGCAGCAAAAAACATCACTACAAGGTAGGGACCAAACACAAACAAGCATAAAAAGGTTGTTTGGTAGTTGCTTACTGTAAATAAAAAATGTTAGTAGTGTAACTTTTGTACTTACAGAGATGGGGGGAAGGTGAAATAAAGGAGAAAGGACAAAGCGTTTTTCATTGGCCAACAAAGAAATACTAATGGATGAAACACCACTGAACCTAAACTATTGGCTAGGTTAGGAAAGATAAATGCTGCTTGGCTATTGGCCCTCATCAACACTGTTGATTTACTTGCAAACATGTCCTTTCCCTCAGCCTAGGATTTTTCAACCTTGGTATCTTTAAGATGGGTACCAGAATTCCCCACTTAGTTGAATTCCACACATCTTAAAAGTCACCAAAGATGAAAAACATTGCCTTAGTCTGTCTGCATACTTACTGAATATAAAAATGAGTTGCTCCCCTGGTTTGTTTCAATTGTGGAATCAGACATTTTGGGTAAGAGAAAGGCTAGTCCTTGGAAAGTACTCTTGGACTCAACTGACAATACTGGAATTTAGAAGGATTTGCATATAGTTTGTATCAATTTCCATCAGAAAAACACAGCTAATATTATTGTCAATTAAGCACCATCAGTCATCTTTCCTGGGCTCTTCAGTATGTGTTGGATTCTAAATTCCATAATCCCCAGAGATCACATCTGCAGCACCACCACATTTAGTTTGGCTGCATTAAATAATATTTTCCTGTATAGACTTCAAACACTAGTAGTAGAGTTTCCTTTTCTATTGTAATTAGAAACAAAAGGGCTTTGATATCTGAAATACAGTATGTTGATACAAAGCAAAAGTCATGCAGGAAAAATGGCATTACACCATCAAGGTACAGGCAGGAAAAATATAACAAAATCCTTTTGTTTGCAGTTCCATAAAGAAGTATGCAAATTTCATCAAGCAAGATAGTTAATGAAAGACGAGGAACAGCCCCCAAAAATCTGTCTGGTGCTGAAACCATAGCATCTGTATTTAAGCATATTTTTTAAGATAAAAGGAGACAACAGACATTTAAATCAGATCTCTTGGATTGTAACAAAATTAAAATACCCAGTCAGAGCTGAAGAAGCTTTTTGGAAGCAAAATGTTTTCAAAGAAAACCCAGAAAATCCAGTTGTCTCTTTAAAAAAGCACCTTTGGGACAACCATGACCTGGATGACTGAGAATATCCATAGAAAGCTGTTTCAGAACATGAAGGCGTAACACTTTTAAGCAATATGTTAAAGCAGTTGTGTTTTTTTCCTGGCAATATATAACCAGGGAAATAGCATGACTAATCTACTGTGCTATAGGCAGGTGTCAGATTTATGCTACAACATGAATTTGTTAGCTACTGAATTCAAAGCACTGCACAGTCCTATGGCTGTTGTAGGAGGGGAATGTACTTCCCGGTCTTAAAATTACCCTAACGATCTCAAATATTTTCTGAACTTCCTAAGTATGTAAATGATTTATCAAGTCAAACATAATATAAACCAGCCATATAGACAATGGACAGCTTTTATCTTTGAGGTCCAAGCAATATAAGGCTACTAAGCAATAACAAACTATACCCTAGGTGGCTGTATAATTCCTGTTTTAGCACTCAAAAATATTGTTAGGAGGTTATAGACTATAAAGGGCAATTTGCCAGTTACTCTATAAAAGAAGAAAACAGATTTGCAAGCACCAATGAATATCTTTGCGGACAAGATGCCAACTTGATTCAGCTCCATTAAAATATATATCAAACTACCTGGATACCTGTGCTCCACTATGAAACTATGTGATTGGGTTTCCTACACCGATACTTACAGCTTGAAAATTAATTAGTAGTTATGATCTGCCACTCCTCTCCCCTTCTTTCCCTCAAGCTTGCTTCACAGAAGCCTCTCCTCTCCTAATTCCATTCTCTCCCTCAGACTGGCCCACTGATCCTTTCCTATCCCCTTCTCTCTATGACTCTGTATACGGACTTGCACATATATTAACACCTATCCAGCTTGATTGTAATATCTATTCCAGCTGGACTATATTATATGGTAACATCTATTTTCGCTGGGCTTTTCCCTACCCTGACCTTTTTACTCCATGTTCCTCAGCATCAATCTTGTATTCCAGGCACGACCTCCTGTGCTTGCGAGAGTCTTTTCTCTCGCAAGTTTGGCCCCCTGATCTATCTAGGGCCCATCTCGATGACGGACTAATAAATCCTGAGAGATGGGCGAAGCGCAGATTAAGGGGGTTTTTAGCTAGATATTTAGGGAAGGTTTTAAGGGGTTCTAGGGAAAGGGGGGGGTTAGGGGGTGGGCAGCTAGTCTCAGGTCAGGACCCAGGGTTGATCGGCGGTAGTAGTTATGTGGTGGAGGGTGAAGGGGGGGGCCTGGTGGAGGGCGGTTCAATTCCCATCGTGCTGAGAGTGCGCAGGTCCGGT
>JAPKID020007086.1:0-10398 GCA_026931265.2 Tropidonophis doriae | reverse complement strand
AGATAGATAGATAGATAGATAGATAGATAGATAGATAGGTATATTTTGTAAGAAGGAAGAAGATCTATAGCCTGGCCAAAAAAAAAAGAAAAGAAATAGAAGAAGAAAGATTAGTTATGTGGCTGCTTTGCTTCCATGCTTTTGAGATTGGCAGAAAAAGATCTACAGTTAGTGACTGCAGAGATCCAGAGCCTGGGAGAACATCTTAATTTCCTTCCTCATTAGCATATTCACTGAAAGGTTTCAGTTGAATCACTAGCTTAGTTTCCCTGATTAAAAAAAAAGAGAGAGCTGCACTTTGCACTTTAAATTTAAAGAGCTAATAGGACAATGATTACATATTAAAACAATATAGTCTAAAGAATCTCCCCCCCTCCTCCCCGTTTCAAGGGTGTGCCTTTGGGTCTTTTGACCTTTGTTCTGCCCAATTTAGATCATGATGGCAGAAGTCAGGCCATTTATTAAACAATATCCTCTTCTGTTCTTCACTTATCAAAATGTCATCTCCCAATACCCTAGATCAGGAATGCTTAACCCTTTAATATCCCAAGTCTCATCCACTCGGCTAAAGGAACTGCGTCCTCCCATGTCAATGTTTCTCCAAGAAAATATTGTTTATGTGTGCATTATGTATTGAGAAGTTTAAAGGCTTGATTGAAGTTCCAAGAACTTAATCCTGTTTGCTACTAAGATAGTTTCTGAACCCCACCATAACATGTGGAGCACATTAAAAACCGTGGCACAGTTATTTCATGATAACCCTCCTCTCCTGATTCCAACTAATTTAGATGGAGAATCTTTTCCTTATTATTTATCAAATAAAAAAGATGCATAGGGTTTTTATTTCTCTAGATATGAGTTAAGAAGGTAGGTTATATAAACCCCAAGGCTATGTGTTATCTAAAATCCCAGTGAAGCCTAAAAATCATAATCACTTACTGAGTTTTGCGAACCCCAAATATTAACCTTTGAACATAAATACTCTTTGAAATTTTCCACACATGTCCTAGTTCCCTTTCCCTTTTTACACTTTTCAATATCTAGGATACTTTTTTTTTTACAACTAAAGGGAAAAACGTGATGCTATTTTATATAGCCATTTTTCTCTGGCTTTATTATATTAAAATGAACATAGTCGTCGTATTAATGAAGCTCACCAGTAACTCTGACTATTCAGCAAAATGTTTGCATGTGTTTACTCACTTAAATGGCACATACTTCCAAAGGAACATTGAATATATTTATTTTAACATCTCACCCTTTGGAAAATACTTGGGGGGGGGGGGATATAGATGCTAATCAGATAGCTTAATGTTTTATCTAAGAGTGATGCTACAGCAGTGTCCAACCTGTGACTTTCTGAAGCATTGCAAAATAAGGAGCCCTTCTTCTCACTGTATTTCATCCAACATTTATGTTGAGAAGCAGTTCTGTGATTTCATTTGCTGTTTCCACTGTTCATTGCTGCTAGCATGTCCGTTTCAATATACTGTACACCTAGCATGCTGAGCTGACTACTTATACTTGTATGTGCTGATGCTGTAAGGACAAGAATTTTTGCCATCTCTTATCTAAACTAGAAACTGGTTGTATAGGCATATTTCCTTCATTATTATTTTTTTAGAGAAAAACTGGCCCTGTTGGGTGAAATCAGGTGTAGTCACCTTATCTGGCTTTTCTGATTATCAGAAGCATTTTGATCTTAAGAGTTAGTGTTACATTAGGGTTTTTTTGTGTGTGCTTAGTTTGAGCATATCCAAGTTCTGATTATCAGATTAGAAGTCCTGAGAGAGAATTAGGGACCCCCAATAATTCTATAATTCTGTGGCAACCGCCATGGAAATTACTGTTTATTTATGCAGAGTATCACTGTACGTAGTGTACACAATATTGTTCCTATTTCCAAGAGCTTATGAACTAAAGTTAGTCACAAGGAAACAGCATGTACTATAAGAGAATGCAGGAATTAGTTAGAGGTAGTATTGATACTAATTGGCCTAAAACCAATAGCAATTTATAGTGCAGACATTTCAAGCCATACTAGTTACTAAGACAACAAATATAGCAGCTCTGGAAGTAAGTCCACCAAAAATTCCTAGCGTGGAAAAATCCTTTCTAGCATGCTTACGCATCAATCGTTTGGAAAAACAATAGTCAATCACAATCCATTTTCAAGATTCTGTATACTGAATTTCTTTGGAGGCAATTTTTATTCATCACAAACAGGCAAGCAATCATTTAACAAACTTGTCTTTAACAAGTCAATGAAATAATTTTGAAATTATTTGAACGGCCAAGCATTATATTTTAATAGTGACTATTTAAGGAAAAACAGTTTAGGAACATTAACATCTATTTACCAGCGAAGGAATAATAATGAATAATCATTGTATTTTGTTATGATTTATTAAGGATTGGCACTTTCTCCCTTAAAACAATGGAATATTTCATTTTCATTTCTTTTAGAGAGATACATTAAATCTACCAAAATGTACTGCATATAGTAAAAGAAAAATGAAAATAAAAGAATTCAGATTAGATACTTGGCATGTCCTCCCTACTATTCTTTGAAAAGTTGTGTGTGACCATAACAGAAATACTCCACTTCTTCCTTGTACTAGCTCACATGGTAGGATACAAAACAAGTTTAGATAATATGATACTTCCACTGCCAAGCTTCCTATAGCAAGAAATGAAATGTAGGGGAGTAAATATATTTCTTTAACCAGAAACATTTTGAACTAGACACACATGTATGTGCTGTAACTTAAGATTTTAGTTTTAAAGAGTGCTTTTTATATATGCACTCTGCTTGCTGCTATCACTTTGTCAAAATAATTACTAGAACTACAACAACTAAAGGTTCCCTACTATGCTTAATGCCTATTCATATATATGAGTGGAAAAGGCCCCATGCATTGTATTTTCATTGCTTGTAGAATAATGATTCTCATACTGTGAGGCTGTTTTCCTAAATGGGATTCAAATAAGTACAGAGAAAATGAGGGAGGAAAAAGAAAGCTCATTTTTCTGTTGCTGTTTGGGTAGGGACTTGCCAAAACCAAGAGCGGCTATTGAGTATATAGAGTACAGTAAATAAATTGAAAAAAAAATAGCAGATGGTTTGTGTTTCTAGGAGCAGCCTAGAGAGGAATGAAAATGCATAAGCAAATACATTCTTATCTACAAGAATTTTACTTTTTTTATTTTAAGTATTTCCCCCTACAGTGTCTAAATGCCAATGCTAATATAGTAGTGGCATAGAATTCACCTTCATAATATAATTTGGTTCTGTAGCTGAAGAGGTCCGACAACTGAATTTCAAGTACCAATTGCTCTTTTTGTCTGTGTATTTTTTTATCTCAGACTATTCTGCTATTTTATTATGTTCATAATAGTTTTGTTTGATTTATTGAATGACACAGTTTTTAATCTGTTTTCCAGTTTTTTCCCCTAGTTTTGACTGACAAGAGGTAAAAGTACATAAAAAAGTTAGCCTTAATTTTGTTGTTTAAAGAAGCTTTATTTAATTTTTTTGATATATGTCTTCTAGAAGACTATTTTGATAAACAGCTTCTACGCAAATTACAGATTATCTTATTATGATTTTGATTTATTAAAGTGACACTTATCAGTTGTCTAACTGAATCATGGATGAAGATTGACAAACTGTCATTTTTAATACAGGAAGAATGGAGCTGGCAGCTACCCCAATTATAAATCCTCAGCATTCTTTTTTTTTTAATGACCAGATAAATGCATACAATATGCATTGAAAATCTGGATGTGTGATTGCTAGTGTTTTGTTTTATTTTATTTTTAGAAAGAATAGAAGGGGTAAAAGGGACTTCATCCAGGATCTGTGGTTCCTTGATGCAGTGTACTTACAGAATTTAATTTTTGTATTTTTTCTTGGTCTGTTGAAAGGAGAGCATGGGTCAATTACTGCCTGTTCTGCAGAAATAGAGGTGGTTGCACTTTGGATTTATAAAATGATTTGGAAAAGTTGAAACATAAAAATGGTGCCATGTGGAAGTTCTTTGTGTTCATGTCTCTATTTTGTGTCCTGTTTTGATCGCTTCAAGTAAAAAAAAGATGTTGAGACTCTAGAAAGAGTGCAGAAAAGAGCAACAAAGATTATTAGGGGGCTGGAGGCTAAACCATATGAAGAATACAATACAATACAATAGCAGAGTTGGAAGGGACCTTGGAGGTCATCTAGTCCAACTCCCTGCCTAGGCAGGAAACCCTATACCATTTCAGACAAATGGCTATCCAACAACTTCTTAAAGACTTGCAGTGTTGGAGCATTCACAACTTCTGGAGGCAAGCTGTTTCACTGTTCCATCTCAAAACATTTGGGTTCACTATTATGAACCAGCTCTGGCTATAGAAACCTGAAAGGAAAGATAGATCTAGGGAGATGTTTAGATTTCTAGGGATAGCTTTTATACTAAATGTCTCATACAATTTATGTTCTACATTTTTATTAAAAGTTATCTTAAATGTTTCTTGTATTTGGTGAAATACTTTAGTTCTCTAGAGTAATAAGATATCTTATTAATCTAAGATTGTCACAGAAGTAAATTCATTCAATGCACTTATTAAAGGAGATATCTTCATGTATGTAAATCCCAAGAGGGTCAAATTTTCTTTCTCTCTTTTTAATTTTCACAATAAACCTATCATATTAGGATGAGAAACTGATTTACTGATTATAATTTTGATTGTAAAAGTATCTGAAAAGAAGAAACAAAAAATAGTATGTTTAAAATTAACAGAAAGGTCATAATGAAATCTATTCTGCCCTTTTATTGTTGCCCCATTTACTATAAGAGAAGCAGTCAACAAGAAAAGATTTAACACTGAATTTAATCCTAGATAGTGATCAGAACCATATCCATGACCATATTATTGAAACAAACTGGAATAATCAACAAATACTGTAATTTTCAATGTCTATAGAAGCAAATGCGTGCTGAGAAAATATAAGGTAACACATCAGATAGGTTTTTGTCTTTCTTCCATTGTTAGAGCTCAAGGTCATGCATAAAAAAAGAAATGACACAGACACAAAATGCTGAAATACATAGAACAAATCCAAAAGGGCTCTTCTTACCTTCGCTATACTAAAATAGGAACTTGAACTCAGGACTTTTTGTCCTAGTGCAGCATTGTAATAATTTTCCTGCATTTTTTTTTTAAAAGCTTATTTTCAATATTTCAAATCTGTCATTATTTTACTTGTTTAACTTGTAAAACCATGTTCTAGTGGATAACAGTAACACCACAATAAACCAATAAACTGCAGAGTTACATTGCTACTTTAAAAAAAGTAAGCATTTGTATATTTAACCATTGGGGAAGTTTCACTATGCAATTAAAATGATACCCAAACAGCTTTTATATTAAATTGGTAGGGCAAGAGAGATGCGAAGTAGTCAAGTTCATCTCTATAACATCTAAAGGCCAATCATATGCACCAAACACACAATAATAGAGGGATAGAATCAAGATCACGTGAAGTTCTAATGCTACTTTACAAAGCCTTAGTAAGACCACACTTGGAATACTGCATCCATTTCTGGCCACCAAAATATAAAAAAAGATGTTGAGACTCTGGAAAGATTGTAGAGAAGAGAAAAAAGAATGATGAGGGTCTGGAGGATAAATGTTACAGGAATTAGGTATGTCTAGTCTAATGAAAAGGACTAGGGGAGATATGATAGCTGTGTTCCAATATTTTGAGGGGTTCCTATAAAGATGAGGGAGTAAAACTATTTTTCAAAGAACCAAAAAGCAAAGCAAACAATGGATGAAAACTAACCAAGAAGAGAAGCAACCTAAAACTAAGGATAAATTTCCTAACGTTTTGGAGAAATGAAGCAATGGAACAACTTGTCTTCAGATGTGGTGGGTGCTCCATACTGCAAGCTTTCAAAAAAAGACTGAACAACAATTTGTCTGAAATGGTATAGGATCTCCTGCTCAAGCAGGAGGTTGGACCGGAAGACTTCCAAAATCCCTTCCAATTCTATTATTATATGTTCTATGTTCTAAAATTCCTTACAACTAATAAAGCTGCTATTAAAACATTAAGAACTACAAGCCCAGTGTCGTGCACATGGACGTGTGCGGTGCATGAACACAGCATGTGCATGCACCATTCCTGCTAGTGATGCCTCTGCAACGCTCCAGCTGCTCAGAAGCGCAATGCGCAGGCGCTATATGCAACATGCACATGTACGGAAGTGCCAAGGCTTTAAAGAAGAGGTAAGAAGCTTGGGTGGGTGCTCCGGAGCACTGTACTGGAACGGTATCCGGTGCTCCGGGCAGGGTCTGGTACGCCCATACCAGGGTGTACTGCCTGCAACCCACCACTGAACTACATTATCAATACACACTTCAGGAGAGAAACTCAAGTAGTTCTTATCACCTGTCTGATGTTTCAAACATTTATATATTATTTTGCCACATGGTGAGTAATGAACTCATCCTAATCTGATAAAAGAAAAAGCATTAACCAGGTCCAAAGGGTCTAACAATTTCAGCAGAATTGGAGTAATGTAAAAAAAATGGCAACTTAAAAGCACTTGGATAACATTTTGAATTGCTCTTGATCCACAAGGCAGAAACATTCTTTATGCACCATATGAGAATATCTGCCCGTGGAACTATTGAGATAGGAAATAAATTGAACAGATTATATGGCTTCTACAGATTTAGTTTCTTAAATCTCTTGCTTCCATTCAACCTAATTCTTTTCCCCATCTCACCCCATCAACTTCACAATAGAGAAAAGTTACTGATTGCACTTAAAGATTTTTGGCTGACTGCTCCCAGCCAAATACCCATGTTTCTAGTAAAAGGGATATGCCAGGAATGGTATGCTAGAGTTCTCTTTTTTGAAACTTGGAGAACCATTGCCAATTAAAGTTGACAAGCTCTCCCCTGCCTTTTGTTCTCCAGATACTGTATATTGGGTCTTCTGTTCTTGGAATCAGTCTAACATATCTGGGGGGCATCAAAGTGGCAAAACTTGAAGTAGGCACTTGATGTTCAAAGTACTATTGTGCAAGTTTGATTTGTGGAAGTAAATGGAAATCTAGCACCTGCACTGGTACAAAACTGAAACTAGAGAAACTGTAAGATTTATGCCACAGGTCAACTGGGCAGCTTCCTGAATCAAAGTAGAATGGTGTGATTTTGGGACTATGGAGGTTAACCCTTCACAAACCTACAAAAAGGTCACTTCATCACCCAGTAGGTGTGAGAGAAAGTTTTCATCTCATTCAAAAGCTTTTCTTGCCTTGAAATCTAATATTCTCCTTCAGAATATTCCTTTTAAGGTCAACAGCAGAAGAGCACAAAAGAGAGGAAAAGAAAAGGATGGAAGAGAGAAAAAGAGAATGTAAAACCCTGGCATAAATTTTAACTTACTCTAATAGTGAATAATTCTGAATATGACCCTCCATAGAATACTGTAATTAATTTCCAGCCACAAAGGTCTAGTCATTTATGATGTTGTTTTTGTTAAAATTTACATTATTAATTGCTGATTTCAGTGTTCTTTCAGAAGAATAAGTTGGGGTTCCAACTTGAGCCAGAGTTGCCCAAGGATGAATAAAAATGAGATCCAGACAGTGAGAAAAGAAGAAATATTTATTCCTTAAAGCAAACGGATTTTCCTTTAGCGGAAATGGGATACACAGTTAAATAGGGCAGCTTGTCCTGCGTGTGGAAGTATTTATGTACTGATTCTAGTGTGTGTGTGTGTGTGTGTGTGTGAACTATGATATTTATTCTTGTGAAGGTGAAAATGCAGTTGCACTGGGAGACCTAATTAAACTAGTTGTGTTTACAGACCTTATTCTTTGATAAGTGGATTGGGTCTGGGTAATTTATTTGGCTAAAATATTTTTCCTGTTTGCTATTTTTCCTTGATTAACTTACTTTCATCTTGATTTGCTAGTTGAGACTCTGATTCCCAGCCTATTGTGGATTCTCTTAATGTTTTAAGGGAAGACGGAAACATTGTAAAGAATAAAATATATTATGATATAAAACATCTCACTATACTATTCAGAAAGTCTTCCTTCAGTAGGAAGAAATGATACATTTTGTTTATGTTATATGTGTATGTTGCACATAGGGAAGACAAATGTTAATGCCACTTTACAAATCTAGTGCTGACCAGCTACAGCAACCTCGCTACAGTTCAAAGTTATATTTTTATATTAAATCAACCAAGAGGGTATTTTTTCTCACAATTGCTCACTCCTCTCTCTCTTTTTCCCCAGTAGCTTAAATCTAATAATAAATATGTATTTTTCTGGTCCTTCGCTTCCCTGCTGCTGTGGATTTGATTATGGTTGTAGGCTGACCATTGACAAACTAAATGCCCACTGTGGGCTCAAAAGTATATAAAGGAACAAAGAATCTGAAGTCTGAAATGAGGGAAGTGCCTTAAATTATTCAAGGCAGTTGCTCTGCCTTCGTGGGATTTTCTTTGTTCTTTCACTGTTTTTCACACTTTTTTTCCTCAATCTTTTTATGCAATAAAATGAGATGCTCGCATAGCATGAGTAGTCAGATTGCACAAGTCTCCAAGAGGCTGCCATGTAGCCTCAATCTTTAATCCTCAGGGTTCCACATTAACTAATTCTTCCTTTTTGAAATAATTAAATATGTTCCCTTAAAAGATAAACAGGCCATCTCGGGTGGTACTTGACAAAACCTCCTGCCTTGCAAGCTGGAGAGAAGAAAAGCTTTTCTACATTGGCAGCAATTGCATAGGTAGCTAGACTTTCATTTCATCCAAATATCCTCAGAGGCAGGCACGGTTCAAACTGACAAAAGAGCCACCTTTGATTAAGTTTTAGAAATACAAAATACATGTTGTTTACTGTTCAGTTTAATGTGTATTATGAATCTCATTTTCTCTCATCTCATTTCTGTAATTCTCTTCCTCTATCTAGTTTTCCATTCTGTAATATTTTCTTCAGTCCGCAACACACTCCTTTTCTCCTGCTCTTCAGGATCCTGTCTCCTTCTGTTTTGCTCCTCATTCTTATCTCTTCATCACTTAAGCATTTCTTTTAAGGCATTTCAAAATGAGTTTGAACACAGCTCTGGTTCCAGACCTCTGTTCCTACAATATCGGCACAATCAGAAATCTGAGGGGAAGTAGTGTAACTGAAACAGCCATAAAGCTAGGGAATGCCTTGTTTGCTTTGAGATTCATGCTTTGAGATTCATGGCTTCATCTGATGGAATTATTGCCTTACTGCTCCTCCCAGCTTTTGAACCTCAGGTCCTTTAAGGGAAATGATAGCTTGTTGGCTTTGCACCACCACCGCCACCCTGCTCCCAGAAGACAGGCTAAACAAACAGACATGAAATGTCCTAATGATTAGAGTAGGGGTGTCAAACTCAAAGGCTGGGCCAGATCCAGCCCATGGGGTGCTTAAATCTGGCCTATGGGGCCAGCTTGGAAATAGCAAAGGACCAGCCTGAGGTGCCTCTGGCAGCCAAAATGGGGCATGAGGTGGCCAAGCACGCCCTGTGTTGGTGACAAAGTGATGCAGGAGGACACCCAGGTCAAAAATGGGACCGGGGGGGGCACACAAAGCCCCGTGTCCTATTTTGGCCAGCAGGGTGCTGCAGGAGGCATCTGCCCTGTCTCTCACCCAGCCAGCCCATGGAGAGCAACCTTGCTGATCTGGCCCTTGAAGAAATTTAGTTTGACACCCCTGGGTTAGAGCAGTCAACCAATGAAATAGCTTGCCTTCAGAAGTTGTGAGTACTCCATCACTGGAGGCTTTCAAAAAGAGACTGGACAACCATTTCTCTGAAATGGCATAAGACCTGCTTGAGCAGGGGGTTGGACTAAAAGCCCTTCAAGGTACCTTCCAAGTCTATTATTCTATGCTCTATGAAATTAACAAGAGGTTGGTGAATTTATTCCTTCTCTTCAGCAGGGTAAGTGGGGATCCTAAGCATCACCTTCCTTTTGCATGGAGAGGCAGGTAGTGTTCTCTGCTGTTTTGGGACTTGTAATATCTGAAGTGCAGTGGTGGGTTCCTACTGGTTTGGACCAATTCGGTAGTGGTTTGGCAGCCTGGATCGCTGGAACTAGCAATGACCCAGGACTGCCACGCCCCTGAACTGGTTCGCCGGTCATGTTGTTTTTTGCTTCTGCACAGGCACAGAGCAATTTTTATTGCACTGTGCATACACACACAGTGCACATCAAGCAAGCATCCATGAGCAAACCAGCAGTAGTGACTGCCTGAATCTACTCCTGATCAAGTGGGTTCTTGAGCATCTGGACAGAGAGCTATGAGATTACTGTTGTCTTTTAGATATGTGTTAGGTTTTTAAAGGCTGATTAATAAA
>JAPKID020007085.1:0-10399 GCA_026931265.2 Tropidonophis doriae | reverse complement strand
GATAGATAGATAGATAGATAGACAGACAGACAGACAGACAGACAGACAGACAGACAGACAGACAGACAGACATTTGTAAATATTTTCAAAAATATGTTAATTAATGTAAGCTACTTTGAGGAGCAAGACCAAAGGGCAGGATATATGATGATGACAATGGCAATAAATATAATAACATAAAATATCCAAGGGAAAAATAGGTAAAAAGCTGAACAGACATTTGTTTATTTGTGCAAATTGTTTTCATTGTTTCATATCCTAGCAAATAAATACAGAATAGGAGCAGATATAAAGAAAAATAATGCATTCTGTAAAGTATACTAGAAGAGTTTGATATAAGAAAATGTGATGGTGTAATTCCAAATGCGTCTGTTCCATATACTTCTTATACCTTATATATAAAATCAGTATGCTCTTATATGCATATTTATCTGTGAATAAGTCCACTCAGTTGCCATGTCTTTGCTGAGTAGCTCTAAAAGCTATTCTCACATTTACTATTATTCTTATAGCCTGACTGTCCCAATGATTCAGGTTTCAAAGATTTGCTGCCTGGGTGTCCAGTCTTTTCTGCCCTTCCAAATGTTTTCCTGATTTTAAATTAGAAAGAAAAGTGTTTGTACCAAGTGAGAATGTGTTCCATTTACTTTGGTTAGTTACTGTGCATCAGCCTTCCTCAGCACGCTGCCTTCCTCAGCATGCTGCCTTCCAGAGATTCGTGGGTATATTAAAAGTTACAATCCCAGAATATTTGGAATGTACTAATATATTCTTTTAAAAACCCTGAATTACCCCACCTGCCACCATTCCACTAAGCTTTCAAGTGTTAATGCAACTTCTGAATTGTGGAACTCTTGGCCTGGCAGAGAGTGACTTTGAAGGGTTCATAGTGTTCTTATCATTTGGCTATAAAAACAGACTGAGATAGGGAAATGATTTCTAGTGGAATTTCCCAAAACTGTATTATGGGAGAGGTGGCAATAGGAATACAAGTCTGATATTAGAAAGCCAGAATTGTAATTTAAAATTAGAAAGTCACAAGGAAGCATTTTGTTAAAACAATCAAGGGATAACATATACTTAAGAAATGCTGTTATTAGTTTTATTGTTGCTGTTGTTATTCTCTCATTATTATCATTAGCTGCTTTTTTCCATATTCATTAACTCCTCCTGTATTAAATCCTCTGCTTTATTCTTCAGGCATATGAAATTCAAAAAGACTTAAAAGAAATAGATTAATAAGGCATGGTCAGGCATTTAAAAAAAATACATATCCTGAGAAAAATTTCCCAGCACAGAAAAGTATTTTTAGAAATATGTGGCTTTGGTTGTGTAATTCTGAGGAGAAAGTATTGATATTTTAACTAGGCATCTTAAGCTGTCTTACAAAACACTGTTTTATGCTTTTAAAAATTCAACCTAAGCACTGGTGAAAGGGATACAGGTTTGCTCTGTATAACTAAAAACCGGTTCTCGCTATTTAGAAATAGCATGGAATGTACCAGAATCACCCATTAAGAAAGGAAAGGTTGAAAGAGCATCTGTTAAGTGTATTTTCACTCTTGAACAGTCCATTGGCTACTGCTTTGGCACCTGAGGGAGCAGACAAGCCAAGAAGTATTTAGAGCATAAAAGAAAACATTTATATTTCAAGAAAAGAAGTAACACTTCAAGAAGAACAAAAAAAATGAAATCTGTTCTTAAAAAAAAATTCTAAACAAGCTCCATCAATTAAAGATGATGGCATACAGTATGCCATCATGACATACGTGTATGACATACTTGCCTGACATCACAGCTATATAAGCCCCTCTTCACTAATAATTAATATTATTATTATTCATTTCTACATATATATAAATCAGCATTTTTTTTGTCTGTGTTAAAATGGGAAGGCTACAAATATCCATATGCTACAAATGAGGGGGTTAAATGCTTCCCATATATAAAAATACTTCCCAACCATCAGATAAGCCATTCCATGCCCCCATATAGTCATGTTCTGCAAAATTATTTTGCAAAAAGAGTAATTCTAAAGCAGAAGCTCCCAACCAGGGACCAGTTCCATGGAGAGAGGTTTTCCCACAGACCAGGAGGGGCGTGGTTTTGTGTGCTGCATATATCCTGCAGATGAGGCTTCACTTGTGTGAGTGGCCCGGTTTCTGGCATGCTGTGGACTGGTGCCAATCCATGGACCAAGGTTGGGGACCCCTGTCCTAAAGTGGTGAAAAATATTTTTAACTCCAGATGTAAAGAATTGAGTTGTGAAGATCTGTATTCTAGCAATATTTGAGAAAATTATATATTTTGCCAGACAGAAAATGCTACATTATATTTCCCTTTGGGGAGGAAATTCTTGTACAACATTTGGTAAACTCTGAAAGCCTAGTTCCCTTTTTTAAAGATCTATAAAGTCAGATGAATTTGGAATGTATTTGTAATGATAGGCTTTTTGTCCTTTTGTATGTCTTTAAGGGACACGGTGGGTCAGTAGCTAAGATGCTGAGCTTGTCGATCGAAAGGTTAGCACTTCAGCAGTTTGAATCCCTAGTGCTGCGTAACGGAGTGAGCTCCCATTACTTGTCCCATCTTCTGTCAACTAAGCAGTTTGAAAGCATGTAAAAAATGCAAGTAGAAAAATAGGGGCCATCTTTGGTGGGAAGATAACAGCATTCCGTGCACCTTCCATGTTCAGTCATGCCAGCCACATGACCATGGAGACATCTTCGGACAGCACTAGCTCTTCAGCTTTGAAATGGAGATGACCACCACCCCTAGAGTCAGGAACAACTAACACATATGTGCAAGGGAAATCTTTACATTTACCTTATGTTTTTATTTTGTTGTGTTGGCTTTATTTTTTTATTTTCTCTTTGAATGCAAGTCATTCATTTCAATTTTATTTATATTTATTTGAAAATTTAACGAATACGTAACATAATTAATTCAATACAGTTATACCATGACTACCAAAATGTCTATTTTCTATCTAGAGGCACTCACAAGAGGAAACCCCACCTTGAATATGGCCACAGTAGTAGGAATTTGCATGAAATTATCACAAATGCAAAGCCTTTTAATGAGTTTCCATCAGCCCTTATTTAACCAACAATTTTGGATAGGGATATATTTTGTGTTGTCTGGTAGCAGGAACCTTCTATAATTGGTTTTGCACTGCCTCAGACAGACCTGGTATACAATCTGGGAGTCCTCATGCTCAAGAGCAAGTGCCCAGAGCGAGGAGGCCTTTGTATATCTTCAGATTGTGTGCCACCTTCACTCATTTCAGGACTGGGAAGCCCTGCTTAATATCACTCATGCTCTTGTAAGATCTTATCTGGATTGCTGCATTGCTGTCTACATGGGGCTGACCTTGAAGATCCTTCAGAAGCATCATCTGGTGCAGAATGCTGCTGCATGGATAGTAAACTGTGCCGGTTATTTATCTCATATAACAATCCACATCATGTCAGAAAAGTGTGTTACCAGGGGTGGGTTCCTGAACCAGTTAGTACTGGTTCGCTGTGCACAACACTTTGTGTGTGCACTGCTCACTTTGCTTGTACATGCACATTTGACTAAAAATTGCTCTGCGCATGTGCAGAACCATGTCAGCAATGGCAGAAGACTCCAGAGAACTGGTTCGGGGACGTGTCAGACCTAGGTCACTGCCGGTTCTGCAACTCAGGCCTGAATTGCACTACTGGTTTGGGCGAACCGGACCAAACTGGCAGCAACCCAACTTTACATGGGTTGCACATAGCATTTTAAAGCAGTGTAAGGCTAGCTATAAAATTTACAAAACTCTGATTAGCAAGTCAGTATGATTAACCCTTTTGTAGGTAAAGAAAAAGGGGAAGGAAATGAGGCTGAGAAAGAGAGGTTACAGTTATTAGGACTTTAGTTAGTTCACAAAGAAAGTCAAATGTGAATTAGTCACTTCCCACTTTATAATCATATTTTTAATCACCATGCTTCTCTCACTCATGTATATAGGATTTTGCTCCTAAGGAGAATAATTCAGCAACACAAGCCTAGCTTAGTACCATGGTGGAAAAAAAATTGTGACTGGTTTCAGTTTTTGTTCTGTTTTGTTCTCAGAAATATCAGACTTCTGATTTAATTCAAGTAGATAATTAGGTGTGTTTCTCATATTATCATGTTTGAATTCATTTTTAATATTTTGTTATAAAAGTGGAATAGAACTCTAAAAATAAAGAATAAAAAGCTACTTGTTTAAGGCTTCCTTAAAGTATCTTTGGATTGGTACTTTTCAATACTTAAAATAATATGCATTATTCCAAGTGTTGATTGCTGAGCCAAATGAACAACAAAGCTTTATCTCATACCATTGCAGCAAAGGTAAAGCTCTCACAAGAGAACTTCACAAAAGTTCAGTGCCCTAATGGAAACTTTTGACCTTTATTTTGGTCAAAAGCTGTTACAAATAAACTTCAGATAAAGATTTACATATTGAAAGCATTTATATAACAAAATAGATTATTTCACTTTAAATTCAATACTATCCTTTAAGAAAAAAAAAACTTTAGGGAAATTAAAATAAAATAACTGTTTCTTGAATCATCAAGAACTTGGACTGCAGCAGTACATTCAAGATATTTTTATGACACCCAATTAAAGACAAAAATGCAAGATTGGTATAAAAGAATGATCTTTATGGGAAAAGGAAAAAAAACAAGAGGCCTTTGATATTGTGCACAGTAATGAAAATGATAACTTTATGTCATCTGAACCCCTGTCTGAAGAAAGATACTAAAATAATAGTAGGAATAACATGATAAGCACTGATGTCTTCATTTACTCCACAGGAAGTATTTCAGAGGTTTCATTCTTTGTGCTTTATTTAAAACAATGAAGATTTAAGGCATAAATAACTCTCACAAAGAGTAATATTGGGTCACCAGGCTTTAATTGGCTTTCTTTTGCAAATGTCCTCAGAAATATTTGAAATGTAGATACGGTTGGCTGCATCCAAGTGAACTTTCTCAGCACATAACTTTTGCCGGAGACCAAGACAAAACGCTGCTTTATGAAGGCAACGCTTCAATATTAATGTGTGTTTTCTTAAGGAAGTGAAAGGCAAATCAACTTCCTGGTGCCCAGAGTATCTGACTCCTAAAATGGTCAGACACCGATTGTCACAGTTTCACCAGATGTGGGAGTAAAGCTCTTGAACGGATGCCCACATTGGGGGCCTACTGCTGTGACAGCCACAGTGCTTGCTGGGCTGCATCCTCTGATAGTATATTTTTGTTAGCTGGCTGCCCGGAAACCCTCAACGGCTTGATTTGTTTTGTGATCCTGCAAGGACCTTCCTGGGCTTGATGACAGCCCAGAATTCAAGCGCTTGTTTGCTTTAGTGAGCTTGAGCTTGAGACAAGGAAATTCTTTCTTATTACACATAGTTCTTTGCCAGAGTAGCCTAAAAAAAGGCAGAAAGCCTATTTTAAGATAGTTTGATTATTCCTCCATATGGGAAAAATGCCTTTTATTACTAAAAAGCCTCTGGGTATCTCTTTTTTATTATTATTACTATGCTTGTTTATTGACATTTTATTACAAAAATACACCAGAGTATTTCCTTATATTCAGAGCAAATGTCACATATTCTTTGCAAAGAAGTACTCTAGCCTTGCAGCGAAAGAAGAAACAAACCACTCTTTGCTTTGTTTACACAATGTGGGACTTAAGGCATTTTGCACCAGATTGGACGGCCTCGGTTTCCCATGGTTTCACATGACATTGGTAAAATCCGGCTAACCTTTAACAGTACAGAATCCATCTGGCTCCTCCTCTTCCCTGTTTTTTTTAATTCTGCCTCATTTTTTTTCTTAGGCAAGAATAAAATGGCAACCTCTTAAATCATCTTTTTTAAAAACTAATGCAGTGTGTGTCCTCGTGTACTGGCAGTAATGAGTTTTAAGCAAAAGTTTCTCTGAGAATTTAAGCGGGTTTAATGTTCAGAGATTTAAAATTCAGTCTAGGCTCAAATCTTTCTTCTCCCAGGGATTCCATAATTAGCCTTTAGAAAGTTAGTCTGATTTGGCCTTAAGCCTTCATATATAAAAAGGGAAAGGGCTCTCTCATTTTGGATATGTCTTTACAACTATGTACACAAGTAGTTTAAGTATCACAATATCAGCCTTTTCCCCACATTAAAGCACTTCAACGGTAGTATCTGTATGATCCTAAATGAATTCACCCATAACTCTAGGATGGTCACAGCCCCATTGAAAGTTATTAATATATGCTAAAGGTAAAGGTTCCCCTCACAAATATATGCTACTCTAGGGGGCGGTGCTCATCTCCGTTTCAAAGCTGAAGAGCCAGCGCTGTCCGAAGACATTTCTGTGGTCATGTGGCCGGCATTCGTATACATATACGTATATTCGTATATGTATATTTGTATATTACACAAAACTTCTATGACTCATAATATTTTTGAAATCTTAGGAGATTTCAATGTAGGATTTAAGACATTTTATATTTATTTTATTTCCTGTTATTTCAGAAATACCTGGGTCACTGTGTAATGAACAAAACATGCTTATTTATTTTTGGCTCAACTGATCAAAAGATCGCAGTTGCTAATCCTGATGTATGAGCTACAAAATGTTCAATGATATACAACAAAGTTCCCCAAATACATTTGAATACCCAGCTTACTATGTATTACTTCTATGATAATATGAACGTAAAAAAGAAAAGTATGGTGATCACATAGAAGTACATAGTACATAGAAGAGAACATGAAGAAAGCACAAAGGTTATAAAGAACGTGATATTTAGGGCTATAAAGCATTCAGTACTTGTTGTGGGAAATTGGAATAGAAATGCTTCTGAAAAACCAGGCTTGTGAAAGTGTGGCTCAGAGGCCATCTGCAGGCTGCCAGCAACTTTTTTATTTTTGGGTTAGGCCAAAAAATGTTTGCCTTGTTTTGCCTATTTTAGAGTTTTGGGAAGTTCTAAAGGGCAAAGTGAATGACAAGCCTTGCAGAGGCATAAGGGTATTATATTTCATCAAGGGTTACCTTTGCTGGGAACGTTAAGATACAAATTTGAGAAACAGATCTCAAAAAAGAAAATTTAAGAAGTATTTCTTCTTTTTAAAAAATTGTACAAAAAAGGGGTCTGTTTTAGATGGATAATGCCTGAAGGAATGTTGGTGCTCCGAGTGGGGGGTAGAGTAAGATTTAAAATAATAAAGAGAGACAAAAGCCTTATTTCTTTTTAAAAATAAAACACTCCCCAACCCTGGAGGACGAAGATATGGAAACGGGAGGGACCGTGGCTCTGCCCGTCAGCGGGAAAGAAGAAGAAGAAACCAAAGTAAAGAGACTCTGATAACTAAAATGATTTTTTCTTTTATATATTGTAATTCCTCAATGGATGTTAACAAAAACAAATGATTGAATGCATGAATTCGTGATATAATATGTATGTATATCCTTCCACCTTATATTGGAATGTTTTTATATGAAACCTCGGAAAAGACCACCATCTCCGACATGAAAGCTCTAAAATATTTCTTTTATACCCTATATACCCCTATCCTTATAAAATTGTAAAACCAATAAAAAACGTTTACTTTGTAAAAACTTAGAAAAGGTTAAAAATAGCTATATCTGTTTCCCTTTACGGAAGTATTTTGCTCAGATATGCTCAGGTTTTAAATGTTACTTAGAAATACAGTGCATTCATGAAGTATTCAGAGCCCCTTCACTTTTGTCAATTTTATTATGCTGCAAGCTTGATTCTACAATTGTTGAAATTCATTTTTTTCTCATTAATCTACACTTGGTATCTGATAATGATAAAGTGAAAACAACATTTTAGAAACCTGAAATATCACATTGGCATAAGTATTCAGACCCTTCACTCTTTGATACTTTGTTGAAACATCTTTGGGAGCAATCACAACCTAGAGCCTTCTTGGGTATCATGCAACAAGTGTTGCATACCTGGATTGGGAGATTTTCTGCCATACTTCCTCACAAATCTTCTCAAACTCAGTCAGGTTGGATGGCGACTGTTGGTGGATAGCCATTTTCAGGTCCCTCCAGAGATGGTCAATAGGGTTCAAGTAACGGCTCTGGCTGGGTCACTCTAGGACATTCAGAGTTGTCCCTAAGCCACTCCGGCATTGTCTCAGCTGTGTGCTTAGGATTGTTGTCATGTTGGAAAGTGAACCTTCAGCACAGACTGAGGTCCTGAGCACTGTGGAACAGGTTTTCATTGAGGATATCCCTGTACATTCAGCTTTCCATCAACCCTGACCAATCTCCCAGTCCCTGCTGCTGAAAAACAACAAAGCTTCACTGTTGGGGATGATATTGGGCAGTTGATAAGATAGTTGGTTTCTTCCATACCATACCATACCATACCATACCATACCATACCATACCATACCATACCATACCATAAAATTGAGACTGAAGACTTCAATCTGTGTGTACAATTATTAGGCATGTTGTATTTTGGAGGATTAATTTTATTATTGAACAACTATAGTGCTCTTGATCAATCCAAAATGAAACCTCAAACCTGAATATTTAAGAAAATAAAAGTGAGGTTATGACTTTTTTAGGAGAATATCTATGTCTGCACAATTATTGGACAAATATTAGTGTGCAGAATTATGTAACTAAATGAAAAATTAAAATTTTCCCAACTTATTTATTTTCATCTGTAAAAGTGAGAATAAACAACAAACAACTCAAAATTTACAAATAAATATTTCTAACAGTTAAAAAAAAATCACTGACCAATACAGACCAGTGACCTATTGACTATTTGCAACAAAACATTTGATGGTTCTGTGATCATGCCTTATTATCTTAGCAATTTCAAGAGTGCTGCATCCCTCTGAAAGACTTTTTACAATTTTTGATTTTTCAGAGTTAAATCTCTTTTTAGTCCATTTTCCCCTGAGCAAAAGAAGTTGCTTATTAATTATGCAAATCTTGACATAGGGTGTTGATCTCCTTAGTTTATACAGCTTGGAGGTAGAAAATATCCATACAAAGGATGATATGGTCAAAATACCCACTTGCCTAATAATTGTGCATACAGTGTAGGTTTGATTAGACCAGAGAATCTTATTCCTTACAGTCTGAGAGACCTTCAGGTGCTTATTTGCAAACTCCAAGTAGGCTTTCATGAAGCGAGGAGAGGCTTTCATCTAGACACTTTGCCATAAGTCCAGACTGGTGGAAGGGCTAGTGATGGTTATTCTTCTTCCTGTCTCATATCCACACAGGATCTCTAGAGCTCAGTCAGATTGGGTTATTAGTCTACTCTCTTACTAAGTCCCTTCTTCCCCTATTGCTCAGTTTGACTGGATGACTAGCTTTCAGAAGAGTCCTGGTTAGGCCAAACTTCTTCCATTTCAGAATTATGTAGCCCACTGTGCTCCTAGGAACCTTCAGTGCAGCAGAAATTCTATTGTAGCTGTCCCTAGATCTGTGCTTGCAATAATTCTGCCTCTGAGCTCTGCAGGCAGTTGCTTTGATCTCATGGCTCTTGCTCTGCTACACTTTGTATTGTTAGCTGTGAGGCCTTCTAGAGAGAGGTGTGTGCCTTTCCAAATCATGTCCAATTGATTTAATTTACCACCGGTAGACTTCAGAAACATGTCAGCAACAATCAAGGGAAATGGGAGGCACCAGAGCTAAATTTCAAATGTTGTTCCAAAGGGTCTGAATAATTATGCCAATGTGATATTTTTGATATTCAAATTTCTAGGTTTTATAATATCTCAGGACCTAAAATACACCTCTAACATCAAAAACATGATCAAAAAAGCACAACAAAGAATGTTCTTTCTGTGCCAACTCAGGAAGCTCAAACTGCCGAAGGAGCTGTTGATACAGTTCTACAGAAGAATTATTGAGTCTGTCATCTGCACCTCTATAACTGTCTAGTTTGGTTCTGCACCCAACAAAACAGACACAGATTTCAGAGCATAACCAGAACTGCAGAAAAAACAATTACTGCCAACCTGCCACCATTGAGGACCTGTACACTGCACGTGTCAAAAAGAGGGCTGTGAAAATATTTACAGACCCCTCACATCCTGGACATATATTGTTTCAACTCCTACCCTCAAAACTACACTATAAAGCACTGCACACCAAGACAAGTAGACACAAGAACAGTTTTTTCCTGAACTCTGCTAAACAAATAATTCCCTGACCACTGTCAAATCATTCACTAAGGCTGCATTACTATTACTATTACTGTATTTTTCGGAGTATAAGATGCACCTTTTTTCCTCCAAAAAGAGGCTGAAAATCTGTGTGTGTCTTATACATCAAATACAGCACTTTTTTTTGCCTCATGGAATCCCGTCCCCTTCAGCAAACTGGCTGTGCCTAGT
>JAPKID020007083.1:0-10400 GCA_026931265.2 Tropidonophis doriae | reverse complement strand
GGCTGATTCTCCAGCTCTCCCTGCTGGTTACGGAACATTCTTCCAGAACAAGCGGACGTGACCCTGGTGGCTCCATTTGGCCAGGAGGTCATGGTTCACGGAGCTGGCGAGCCTCAACGCTGACATGCCATGGAGAATTCTTCTGTGGAGATGCCGCTCACTCAGAGATCCATTTCGCACCTGGAGCCTCAATCTTGTCCCTAGATGTTTGCCAGATGAAGAAAGGTCTACCCTCCTAGAAAGGTCTACGCTGTCTGCCGGGGTCGTACGCTCCTTTCAGGCTTCTTGTCGGTCTTCGGCCACCGGAATCTAGGGAGCGACCCTGTCTAATTTTGCCTATTGGTGCGGCCCAAGTCAGGTCGTCCCATTTTGTTTTTGTTTTTGCTTCCATTCCTGATGCCTTGGAATCCCTTCAATTCTAGAATTCGCCAGGGCCTGGCGACCATCACACTTTGCCGTCACGCGGCTGCACTATCCACGGTTCTGGCCCTTGAATTTTAATCCTCTAGTGCACGTCGCCCCTGGCTGAGAAGCTTCTTGTCGGGGGCCGCTCACCTTCGCCCCCCCAGTCATCCACTGATTTACGACCTGAGATCTACATATCGTTTTCGGGCTCTGATTGATCCGTATTCAAACCATTCGTACCTGCGACCTGAATCAACTGACCTTCAAGTCTGGTCATCAGTGGCCGTCACCTTGTATTTGGAGCTGCCGACGTCATTGGTCAGGGATGACTCTTGCGTGTTTCACACGGACATCGGGTTCTGCGCCCCGACTCCACCTTAGTCCCGACGGGCGACCCCTTGTTCCATTGCAGTCAAGGGGTCATCCTACCAGTTTTTGCCAGTGACCTGGTCGTTCCCGGAACCGTCGGTAGCACGACCTCAACGTCTGTCGCTCGGTCAAGACATATGTGTGGTGCACCGTGCCTCTCTGGCTAGCTGGTCGCCCTCCGGCCTCACAAAGTACGTCAAGAGGTCACCTCAGCTGCCATTGGAAGGCGGCTATGTTCCGCATTGCTTCAGTCTCCGAACATTAGGCTCAACGGGTGTCTTCGCAGTATCAAGGGCCCCCCGACTGGGAATGCGGTAGCATCGGTGGCATGGGCTACTCAATTGCATTTGATGAGACTAGTCGGGCAGCCACCTGGGCTTCCCCTTCGCAGTCTGTGCGCAATTATAGGCTGAACAGCCTTGTTTATTCCGAGCCGGCGTTTTGCTTGCAGAGCTCTGCAGCAGGTTCATTTAGCGACGGAATCTACTAGCGACTCTTCTTCCCGCCCAGGGAAGGTTTAGCTTGGGCACTTCCCATTGTTGGACTCTCCAAGAAGCACACAGGAGAAGTGTCGTTGGCTTACCTGAACGATCTTCTCTGTGTGCTGCGAGGAGAGTCCAAACCCGCCCTTATTGTGTTGTATATTCCCGTTTTCCTGTGGATATTCTTCATCCTTTTACAGACTTGACTCTAGCTACCATATGCAATATGAAGTTCGGCAACATGGGCACCAACCAGAACGTTTTACAGGTCCACGCCTTACATTGAAATTTCTAGCAAACACAGGAAGAGGCGTGGCTTTTAAAGGAAACTCAATTCAGTCCAGAGGGCAGTTAGGCAGAATTAACCCATTGTTGGACTCTCCTCGCAGCACACAGAGAAGATAGTTCAGGTAAGCCAATGACACTTTTCTTCCTCATCCACTACTACCTCATATTCCATTTTTAATCAACCATTATTCCAAGATCTCAGCAGATGGCAGCACTTAGCTTGTAAGACATGCAGGGCCAGACTAGATCAGTACTTTGATGGAAGACCACCGGGTCTGTAGACCAGGCTGGGACATAAAGAAAACCCCATAATGGAAGAAGGCAGTTGCAAATCTGCATTATAGTGTTTCCAAGAAGATTGCAAGGTTGGGTCCATGTGGTTACCAATTGTTGGACCACACCCTATTCTTTATGTGTGCGTTGAGTTTCTGTTTACTAAGCAAAGCATTTAAATTTATCTTTGCTTAAGTTTCATTCTTTTATTTATTTTATTTATTTCTCATTTCTCTAAACTGTTACAACAGTTCTGGATTTTATTTTATTTTCTTCTCATGTATTTAGTATCTTTTCTAATTTCTACTTTAGTGAAAAGGGGCATCAAATAAAAAATTTAAGTAAAATAATTCATTACCTCAAGATGAGTGGTAAGACTATGAATTGTTGTAAAGAAGATTAACTTGATTCTTCAGTTTGCTTTTGTTGAATATGAACAATTAAATTCATCAGAACATTTCAACTTCTTTTTTTGATAAAACAAATTATTTTCAGAAGAATTGATTTAGAGACATTGAATGAATTGATGGACTGTTCTCTATTTCTTTTATTGTTTCTCACTTTAAAAATGATAAGATGCCCAGAATCTTATTAATCAGGAAACTACCAAATTAAATTAAGTTAAAGATGTGTTTGATTTTCTATACAGCAAATAAAACTAAATTTATGTGTTCTTTTCTTGCTGTCTTTTAGTTGTGTTGCATAAATACTATGAAATCTTCTGGTCTCCTTTGAAATATTCTCGGAAACATGAATATTTGCATAGGCTTTGATCAGTTACGATCAGTTATTTTTGTCCTAGTTGTAAGGAAATAAAAATGACCAGGGTAAAGATAAAAAAATGCATACATGTATTGTTGGAGTTAGTGGAAAAGATGAAGACTATCTAATTCCTAAGGGGGTATGAATCATCTTACTTTGTCTCCCCCTCTGCCTGCAAAATGATTTTGTAGTTATGTGAAATATGCCTTTTAGTTATTTATATCTCTTGAGATTAATAAAAAGCCCTCTAATGTTTTATTCATTTACAACCAGGTTATTGCTTCATTGATTGCTATAACAAAAGGGGTTTTGACATTCTATGGAAGCCAGGAATGTATAGGTCTTATTGCAGTCATTATAGGCAGGAATGTATAGGTCTGATTGCAATTTCTGCCCTTTGGAATAATCTCTCTACAGAGATTTTTGTCTTTTATCCTTATTACTGCTTAGGAAACTATTGAAGAGCTGGTTGCTCTGTGCCTTGAGGCAGAGTAATTATGGAACCCCTTTTATTCCTTTTGTTTGTTTTGAGTATTTTGCTCTTCTGGTCAGTTGTATTTTTATGATAGGAAGACAGAAAGGTTTCTGATTGTAAGCCATCCAGAATCATTTGACAGTTGGGTGACCTATATATTATATTAAATAAACAATATTAATATTAGACTGATGCCAATGAACTGCTTTTTCTTCTGAATGTCATGCTTGGATTTTTGATTGTGAGAAATTAAGGAAATAAAGTGCACATTTCATTCAGTAGATTTTCGGAGTTACTCAGTGCTGAATCTTGTTATTCAGAGTAAGTGATGTGCTAGAGTGGTAGGTTGCAAATATCTTTAATACTGGTTTGGGCACGCTCCCATGCAACGCTTCTGTGCATGCTCAGAAGAGTCGAAGCAGGTGGGTGGGGTCTCCCGCCACCGCTACTACTGATTCAGCTGAACCAGAAGCAACCCACCATTGATGTGGGAGAATTAAATCAACAAGATCTCTACAGTGTGTTTTCCAGCTTTCATGACCTTGAAATCTTGTATGCTTACTTTGTTCATTTTTAATCACTAGGAAGGAAGCAGGATGAGACCCTTTGGAGAAGCATTTTAACATGTTATCAGATTTTCAGTAAATCACTGAGATGGAAAAAGCTGCTGTGTCAGATACTAAAGCCTTAAAAGGATGATGTGATAGCACTCTTGGATTTAATACTGGACCAGCAGGTTCATTTTGATAAGCTGTTGGTGCAAACATGGCACAGAATACGTTGCTTGCTTATAAGACTAATCCCTTTTTGATCTCTGACAAGTTGATCTTAAATAAAACCAACACATAACCGCTTCTGTTGCACACAATACATGATAAAAGATGTTATTTGTTTTGTGCTAATGCTGAAACCTGTAAATATATTTGATAAATTTAATATAAAGGGTATAAGAGTATAGTAAATACTGCCCTGTAAAAAGAATGAGCATGGAGGACAGAAGTACAGTATAAGTTTGGCAGAAATGTCTTCTTTGTATATTTGTATCCACTATTGACTACGAAAATCTGAGAAGTGGCTGCATCAAACCTTGAGAGCATAAGATGGTATCAGCGCTTCAAGGAATTGTCCTTTGTTCTCACAGGTATGCATATGTATCTCTTGGTTTTTCAGTCCATTAATAAGGGATGCATCCAGGCAGACAGCCATTCAGTAATTTCTCTCAGATATTTGTAGAGCTTCCCTTGTTGATGGTTGATGTAGCTCTAGAAGACCTAATGCTAGAAGAATTGTGCAGATAGGAATTCCACAAGACCACAATCCTTTTGCAATCACTTTCTACCTGATTTCTGCCTGATTTTGTGGTGCCCCATGGTAGTATGAATGAAGCTATTTAGAATTCAGTAATAAGCATAAATCAGTAACAATAACGGTTTAGAATGTTGGTTTTTCGGAGTTCTGGTTATATAGAAACTTGTCAACGCTGCAGTGTCCCAGTACAAATGTTTCCTTTCTGTTTGAAAGCACAGGAGAGAAGAAGGGGACAGTGAGAATGGTCTATTATTTTGTTTTGGAAACATTTACTTAATGTCTTCTTGAACATCCAAATAGAAAACCTCTTTCAGATTAAAAAAAATCTTGGCAATATCAGTGCTGAAGTTTAAGATTAAACAGTGGTTTTTTTCCCCCCACGTAGGCCATGTGGTCTTCAATGATAAAAAAAATGTAATGGTATTATTATCATTATTGTCACAGGAGACAATAACATGATTCACTCACAGCCCCAGCCTGCCTGTTGACGTAAACATGACATTGCAAAACTGCCCCATTTTTCCTTTGTGAGATTGAAAAAGACTGAGAAAACCCCTAAAAACTCAAGTCACGCTCTTGGGAACTGAATATGAATGTCATTACATTTTTGTCAGCTGAGAATTATAAAATGAATCACTGACTGACTCGTGCTACAGTGAAACTGTAAACCAGAAATATTTTTTTTACAGAATCCTATTCATTTTGATTGGCTTTTTCCTCATTTCAACATCAAGTGTGCTGGAATTCCATTTGAACAACAATTTTCTCAGTTATTAAATAGTGGCATATACTGTACCTGAGGCAGTCTGCCATCTGTGACCAGTTTGTAAATGCAGTCCAGAACTAAATTCTTCCTGAAAGGATTGAGAGCCAAATTCTAGAATAGTTTTCTCAGCTTCCTCAAATGATATAAATGTAAAATGTCTAATTAATCTTTGTACCTGCTATATAAACTGCTCACGTAATTATGATTCAAGCAATTCCAAAATAAAATGGTTGTATTATGTTATTCACTTAAATTTATGGGAAAGGTTTGTATGCTCAAAACCTTGTAACAAAAGACTGGCTTTAAAGTATACATTTGTTGATTTGGAAATTAAAAACAATTGCTTACTTTTGGCGAGTGTCCTTGACACTCCTTTAAATCATCTATTGGAGACTTATAACTGACATCATTCTCATTGGCCAATGAAGCATAAAATCTATTAAATGATTGGTTCTTATAACCAAAGAAGGCACATAAATATATTTACTTAGATCTTTTCAACCTCAACTGTGAAAGATATCAAAGAGGGAAGAAAAGGGATGACAAAGAATTAGCATCGAGAGTACATGTGAAAGATACCCACACAATATTCCCTCTATTTCTGATGTGCAGGAAGCATCAGAAACTCAATTAAGTGGGAAGTAGAAGAATTTTAGTAGGAGGGAGGAGAGAATGGAGTAACAAGACCAACTTAGAAGAATACTGGATTCAACCATTCTAATTGTGGCATTTTAAGTTCCACTTGTCTTACAGAATATCAAATATTAACACTGATAAAATTATTGCATATTGGACATTAATACAATTGAGTGAATTCAGAAGTACTTTACAAGAAAACTATTGCATTCTTCTGTCCATAATGCTACTAGGCTTGAAATTCTTGATTTGGATAGTTTAAAACTGTGATGGCTTGTGGTCAGATTTAGGTATTGTATCCACAATTGTACATAGTAACGCTTTACCTGTAAATGACTTTTTTTGTTAGCTTTGATCATAATGTAATGTGTGCAAATAACCCCTTTAAACTTAATGTAAACTGCTCTAAACCTGATTGTAAAAAATTCAATTTGTGTAACACAGTTATGAAATTTTGGAATATCTTAATCTCATTTCAGTTGTGTCAGCCATTAACTTTCAGTTTTAATACTAACTTAACTTCTGTGGATCGTGGTCCATAATTAAAAGGTCTGTAAGGGCGTGTGTAAGTGCATTGGCATGCCTATCATCCCAGTCACATATTGATTTTCTTATTTTCTTTATTTGAATTTGTAATTTTTGTTTGACAACTAAAATAAAACAAACAAAACATATTAATAGTACCAATATTCTATTTTTATTATATATTAATATTGGCTTTGGTTATACAAATTATCATAATTATTCAAGAATTTTTAACTCACTATTCCTCTCCAGAAATGGAGATGTTCGCAATGTTTTATAGCTATATAAAGTATAGGATGATCATGATGATGCCTTTTCTTCAGGACACTCAAAACAGAAGTAGCAAAAACGAAACATACTATCAAAATGAGAACTGAAGCAATGTCAGAAGTTTGCATAAAAATAAATGTTGAATTTCTATTACTTCCATTTGAAACATTCCTGATTGCTTTTATGGTTGTCTGCAAACATGACACTACTAATTTCATCTAACTTTCAGAAAACTATGAACTTAAAGGAAATAACTAATCTGTTTTTAAATTACTTTCAAAGATCCTTTTAGGCTACTTAACTGAAACAATTCATGTTAAAGGATTGGTGCTGTATCTCTTCGTTTGGAGCTGTTTTGGGGGACTGTGTCCTGGGGCTAAATGAGTTGATAAAACAATGGTTCTACACTTTAGGGCGGGGAGGAATAAAGACTTTAGCTATTATCTGTGACATTACATTTATATTGTACATTGGGCCTTTAGTGTTGCTGTTGCTGCTGTTGATAGAAAATGGTCAAGATCTATTTAAATCAGTGAAATAAGAGAACATCTGCTAAATGTTCTCCTGTGGCCTAAAAAGGAAACTATCATACAAAGTTACCAACTAGTCAGATGACTTGTTCTTGTTCTTCTAATTAAAAGGGCAGGCTTTCTTTATGAGCAGAACTTCATTATGATTTATCTGAGAGAATATAGTCATCTATGCCATTTGCCCTCCTTGTCAAGATTTTCCATTGACAGTTTTTGGATTACAACTTTTTTTGTTCCAAACTCTGCAATTTATTTATATAATCTGTTTTACAGATTGCACATTTATTTGGCATAATGCTAAGCAACTCTAGAGAGTTATTTACGGAGGCTGGAATGCAGCACAGTTGACCCTGTGCTAGTAGAAACTCATTTCATAGGGAGCTGCTCGTCCTTGAAGCCTGTGTTTATATCTATGGGAAGCTCTGCAAGAATATATTAGATATTAACAGTAAATTCCAGTTATAACTTTTTGGGGATGATCAACTAACTCCAAAGCTCTTTCTATCTGACTTGTTGGTGTGCTCTCTTTAAGCCCTATTAAGATGGATATCTAAATCTCACTGAATCAATGCAGAATAGGTAATCTTCAGAAAATCTGGGGTTAATGTGTTGCATATTCATGCAAAAATGAATTCCATGTGGGATAAGAGGTTACTGGAAAAGCTGTTAGATTACCCATCATTATTTGAGCTATTCTCAGATACCCCATTCCCACCTGCCTTCAAGGGCTCTACAAATGTAAAACATACCCTCATTAGTTCTTGTGTTTCTGAGCATGAAAATATATATAAAGATTAGATTATGGATTTAAAACTAACCCAGTATTGACAGGAACCTTAAACAGGTTGCTGAAAGAACATAAAATGTAGCAGCAGACAAAACAGTGATACAGAACTGTTTATTGTGTCCCTTCATAGAGTTTTCTTTTTTCTTTTTTAGATAAGCCATGCCTGGTTAAGTAATTTGCACACACAAAACAACTTCTCATTCAGTACTCAGCCAAGTTCTAATAATAGGATTGTATCATTGGTTGTATAATGTAAAACAGAGGATTTATTGCTGCCACCAGTAATTATAAATAGAACTGGTAACACAGTTAATTTTAAGGAGGTTTGATTCATTGTTTCTCCCCGGTTAGAGGTGCAATCTTTATCCATGGTTTAACATAACACAAGTATCATAATTTCCACAACCCTCTTTAATATATCCACATAATATAAATGTCCATGCTTATAATACACAAAACAAAGTTGAGAAATCGTCTTTTGACCACTAAAGATGATTGACTCACAGAGCCAGTTTGGTGCAGTGGTGAAGGTGCTGTCCTAGAAACCAGGAGGCTGTGAATTTTAGCTTCCCCTTTAGATACAAAAGCAGCTCAGCTGATCTTTCATCTCACAGGATGGCTGTTCTGGGGAAAATAGGAGGCAGGAAAATTACGTATGTTTGCTACTTTGAGTTATTTATTTGTGTGTGGGTGATAAAAATCTAATACTAATAGTCTTAATTTGAGCTGAGACCTGGCTGTACAAGCAGTTTTAGTGCTCCAAGGGCAGATACAAAACAAAACATTTTAAAAATGTTACCCTCATAGGAAACACTCCCCCCCCCTCCCTTAACACTTTGCAGGGTTTTTTTTTATCACAGAGTGTGGTTTATCTATAGAATGCAGACCAGACACAATTTTCCTCTGTGTTTTAATAAAAGATACTGGAGTTTTCAATTATAATTTTCATTACAATATCAGCATGTTTCATAAATCCTTGTCTGCATGACTTCCCCAGAATCAGATCAGCCTCACATATTGGAGCTTGTTAGGATTTGAGACCACAGTGGTAGTCCAAGAAATGTGATGGTAAATCCAGTTTATATGCCACCATTCAACTCTGATCAAAATAGGGAACTACGGGGAGAGCAACAGTATTGGTATCAAGGGAACTGCGTCTTATGTAAAGTGCTTGACTTCCTTTTGGATTGCTTAACCATGGAAGTAATTAAAAAATTCTGATCTTGATATCCTTTGGGCCTGTTTCTTTTTCCCCACCATTAACTAACCTTGCTCTTTTCTTCAGACAAGCTGGGTGTGCTGGAGGAGAATTGGATACTTGTCAGGGTGTGGACTTGTAAGCATGGTGTGAGGGAAGACTGATTATGGCACAGAGAAAGGAGGAACATTTTATATGGTAACTTGTGACCAGCAAATTACAGAAATAGCACATAGATAACTAGAGACCTCAGGAAGTAGAATAATCTATGAATAAAAATTAAGCTTGCCCAATATTTTATAATACATGAATTTAGAATCTTGTTTGGTTGTTTGCTAAACTGGATACGGTAACAATCTAGGAAAGTATAAGGATTGGAGGTTTAGATTATGACCTGACTCCTTTGTTTATCTTGGTATAAGAATCCCCAGGGAGCTTTCTCAGTTAATAAATTTAACCTTAGCCCTAGTTTCATGTAAATGAAAGAAGCTCTGGGCAGATAACCTAGAATCCCTATGAGTATTTGATAAAAGATAAATGTGTTTTTAAGGTTGATTTACATTTTGAAAAGCCTTTGCATATTTATTCCATCATAAAGTTTTAAATTTACATGGTGTGGAATACACTTCTCTATTGGGGACATTCTGTGGGTTTTTCAAAGCTTCTCAACCTTGGAGATCCTAATATCTTAAAGTTGCCAAGGTTGAAAAATACTGGTGTACATTAGTTAGCAATTGAAAGAATAGGATTTAACTTTCTACTTCTAGATTTATCATCAAACACTTATCCTAACCTTGATTACTGCCTAGAGCCGTGATGGCGAACCTATGGCATGTGAGCCAGAAGTGGCATGTAGAGCCATCTCTGGGCATGCCAGTCATTGCCTGTTGCTCTTCTGGGTTCCAGGGCGTGTGCTGGCCAGCTGGTCTTCCTGCACACAGGAGTGCCTGAGCTGAGCTGCGTTCCTGGTTTCCGGTGCACACATACATGCCGACCAGCTGCGCTTTGCACACGCATGCGTGCAAGAAACCGGAAGACCAGGTGACTCACTGGAAACTGGAAGCTCAGCTTCCCGGAGGGTGCATGCGTGTGCCAGGAAACTGCTCTTCTGGTTTCCAGCGCTTCCCTGTGTGTGTGCCAAGGAGCTGTTCTTCCAGTTTCTGGTGCTCTCCTGTGTGCGTATGCATGCTCCCATTTCAGCACTCGGTGCCAAAAAGGTTCGCCAACACTAGCCTAGAATAAGTTTCAGAATTACAATATACAATAGCAGAGTTGGAAGGGACCTTGTAGGTCTTCTAGTCCAACCCCCTGCGTAGGCAGGAACCT
>JAPKID020007082.1:0-10400 GCA_026931265.2 Tropidonophis doriae | reverse complement strand
CGGAAACCACAGCCACTCAGTCTTGGAGGGGTTGAGCTTGAGTTTGTTTCTGCCCATCCAGACCCGCACGGCTTCCAGACAGCGGGACATCACCTCGACGGCATCGTTGTGGTGGGCCAGGGTAGAGAAGTACAGCTGAATATCATCAGCGTACAGATGGTACTCTACCCCGAACCCACGGATGATCTCACCCAGCGGCTTCATATCCGTGTTGAACAGGAGGGGCGAGAGGACCGATCCCTGCAGTACCCCACACGTAAGGGGCCTAGAGGTCAACCTCTGCCCCCCCATCAACACGAATTGCGACCGCCCGGAGAGGTAGGAGAAGAACCACTGCAAAATGGTGCCTCCCACCCCCAACCCCCCAGGCGGCGCAATAGGATACCATGGTCAATGGTATCGAAAGCCACTGAGAGGTCTAATAGGACAAGGATGGTGGAATGGCCTCTATCTTTCGCCCTCCAGAGATCATGACCAGAGACATCTTTGGACAGTGTTGACTCTTTGGCTTTCAAGCGGAGATGAGCACAGCCCCTTAGAGTCAGGAATGACTAGCAGATATGTACGAGTGAAACATATACATTTATCTTTTTAGCCTAGAACCCATTTACTTACCAAGATATTTTGAAGACAATAAGAGCTCAACCATTGTTTACTGAATACAAATGGCAATACCTGGATCTACACAACATTATAAGGAAAAAACACACACAATCACATTACAGCTTTACATGATATACAGTATGAACCATGTTCTTCAAAACACACACAAGAATTTTGTGAAAGATGATTGAGTAAATAGATAGGCAAACAGGCAGGCAGACAGACCATTGCTGATCCCTTTTGAGAAAAGAGTTGGTAAACAAATGAGGACTTTTTTCTATACCACTGTTAACTCTGCCACTACTAATCATTGTTGGAGGGACAATTGCAGCAGGTATTTATGCACCCATGATCCACCTTAACAGGACACCTCAGTCAGCACTGAGGTAGCAAAGTACCTCAATGGGAAATATGCATAAATTGGTGTTACAGGGCAAAGCAATGTGTCTTTTCCAGCTTGATATAGAAAAACAACTTTATTTGCAGCTTTACTCTGGGTCCATTGGTTTAAGCTTTGATGAATCAATGTGCTTTTCATTTTAAAAAATTATACCCCAAATCTTAGGAAATTAAAATTTCATGAAATGGAAATCTTAATTTCAGTTCTGTTCATGTAATAATGTTTAAGGCTCTTTGTGTTTGAGGAATATTTCCTATATTGATAGCAGTGGAAACTGATCTCTCAAAAATATATAATTCTTTACTTATCTTGAGCGTTTAGCTTCTAAGAAAAAGGTAGCAACAGTAGTAAGCCATAATGTGCTTTGGTTTTAGTTTAGAATTATGTGTACAGTATGTATGAATCAACTATTACAGCTTATTCAGCAAACTAGAGTTAAAAATCTTGACTGTGAGAAGGCAGTCTGCATGTCCCAACAGACCAGTGCATTGGCTTGACATTAGACAAGAACAAAACTGTAATATCTGCAGGCAACTTGTTCTATATCACATAGATGATTTTTTTTTCAGTGACAGACAAAGTGAAAGAGAAAGACAGATAAGAATCATATCCCCAAGTCATACATAACTGCACATAACAATGCATGGACATTAGTCAGAAGTTCAGTTTTTACATGGCAGTGACAGGAAGGTACTAAAGGTCTTGGAATCATAAGCCAAGATGGGTGGCTGTAGAGGTTGAATTGAATAAACAAGTAAATAAAATTGAAGTTGAATAAACAAATAAATAAAGCATCGTTATTTAGCTCAGCCTCTGTTTCAGTCCTATGATCTTAATCACATAGTTTGGAAGCAGTCTTCTGTTTAAAACAGATTTTACAAATGTATTATAATATGTTTGTTTTATTTATAGTTATTCTCTTGGTATTGCAAATTGCTTTGAGGTATTTGAAGATATTAGGGAAGAATTTTCCATCATATGTTCTCCAAATATATGCGATTATCATTATCAAAAAAAAGAGACATGGTGGTGCAGTGATTAGAATGCAGTATTGTAGAATGATTCGCTCACTGCCAGCAATTCAACCTTGACCAACTCAAGATTGACTCAGCCTTTCATTTTCCGATGTCAGTAAAATGAGGGCCCAGATTGTGGCGGAAATATGCTGACTCTGTAAACTGCTTAGAGCAGGGCTGTCAAACTCACAGCCAGGTCTGTCAAACTCAGGGGCCAGATGCATCATGAACTAGCCTGGTTTGGCAAAGGGGAAAAAAGTCCTGATATATTACGTGATGCCGCCATGAAGATGTAAATTTGACATCCCTGCCTTAGAGATTGCTATAAGCACTCTAAAGTGGTATATAAGTCTAAGTGCTATGAGTATTCTCATTTTTCTCATGTCATACTATTTGAGAAAAATATAATTGCAACCCAATACATATGAAGGACACAAATTTAGGGAAATCCAGTTGTGAAATTAATACAGGATGTCCCAATAGTCTTAAACCTTAAAACTGTACTAAGACATTTGGGACACCCTGTATTGATTCTATTGTTCCATTTCTACATTTTTCATCATGCCCACAGTTATGTGAATGTTACAAGGCATGTGGGATTATTATCCTTTTTTCTCCTTGGAAAAAGTAACTGAATTAAAAAGCGTTTATAAGAACTTTTCCAATCTCATTAATTTAAAAGAAGCTCCTTGTTGTAGGCTGAAAGATCAGCATTAATATTGAAAGGAAAATAAATCTGTTGCTATAGTCATGGCAATCTCTTATGCCTTGCTATATCTTGCATCTTCTACTGACCTATGGCATACTAGTCTAACTGAGCTTCCATCATAGAGATGTTGATGAATTCTCCAAACATGCTGGAGAGTTTTTACCCTCTTGACTCTTCCTTTCAACTACCAATTTACTCATATCAAGAAATCATACATCACTATTATGGATATTCTTTGTAATTTCCCTTGGTTCATTGTCATTATTTTACACTCTTCCTATCTATGTATTTTAGTTCTGCTTCAGTCCAGTCCACTATTCCAGCTGTGTGTTTGATAACTGGAATTGGCCAGGTGTTAATTGCCTTGATGATATTTGTTCCACAAAATTTAAACTTTAAGATCTTCTTTACTATCATGATGTATTCATTTCTAACCTTGCCATCAGTATGCTTGATATTGTTAGCTTGAATGCTACCCAGGCATTTGTAGCAATCCAGACTCCTGATATTATTTCTATAAAGTATCTTAATTCCTTTAGTCTCCACTATTTTTCACCTGTTGATGGTGAGGATGACACATTAGTCTGGTCCAATCTCCATGGCAATATCTTCATTATTTATGCAGACATAAATAATGTGATTCTATTTCAGATATTTGTCCATGCTGCATCAGATTGCCCATGTATAAGAGGTGAGATAGCCTGGCAGATGTATTTGATGCTTGATCATCATGGCTTGATTTGTTCAGTATTGTTGGCAGTAGAATCAATGCAAAGACAAATAGTAGTGGTGAGTATAAGTCTCTTACAAAGAATCCTTTCTTGATATTAACCTCTCTTTAATATAGAGCTCTGTATTTTGTTTATGTATTTTTAATATTTCCTTGTGCGCTGCCCCGAGTCCCTAGGGAGATGGGTGCGGGATATAAATGTAATAAAATCAAAATCAAATCAAAATCCCAGTCTATTACCATTGTGCATCAATTATGTCTTCCATTGTGCCATTGATCTTTGCCCAAACCTTCTGATCTCTTTTCTGACTTCTGTTGTTTCTAGGCACTTGATTATTGTCATGTGGCAGGGTCAAATACCTTCTTGTAATCTATCCAAGCTACATTCCAGTTGATCTTCCTTCTTTTGCAGTTTTCAAAAATTATCTTGTCAATTAGGAGCTGATCTTTAGTTCCTTTGCTGTTTGGGCAGTTTCCTTCCTCCTCAGGTAGAAAGAGCTTGTTTTCAACAAGATGCTATTGGATAGCATCAGCTACCACAATTAACAATTCGAAAGTTATTGGTTAGCAGGTAATTGGCCTGTAGTTGCCTGGTTCTGCCTCGTTTGTTGAATCTTTCATTATCAGGTAGGTTTTGCCAGATGTTAACCCATATTCATTTTCACCTCCTTGCAGTATGTTATTAAACTGCTTGGCAATGAGTGGATATAGACCAAATGTGTCAACTAAAAACCATGCAATTAATCTTCAGTATTGCTGACCAATTCTTTACCTTTTCTCCACCATTTCTGCCATTATTATTATATTACATAGTATTCTTACATAAAAATATTTTGGAACCATTTAAACATATAAAATTCACATAAAAATACATGTTTTGTAAATACAATATACAAACACAAAACAAATAAACACACATATAGAAAAGGAATGAAATAAAGGCAAAATAATTCATATTTATAACAAACATGTTTGTGTTTTGTGAATTTTGGGAAAGCAACACTCTATAAGAAATTATCACAGAGAAATACTATTCACTTTGCTACTATTTCTAATCTGGTAATGAAATAAATATAAGCAAGAAACCTCAGAGAGCACTAAGGACTACAAATACCATAAGAATAACCACTAGATGGCATTCTGCTGTCTAAGTTCATACAATTGGACCACCGTGTATGAATCATAAACAACAGTTTGTACCTGGCTTAGTATTTTTTAATTTATTCATTTATTTATATTCTGCTTTTATCATTTTCACAAATAACTCATCTAATTAGCAGCCAATGCAATTGCTTCAGAGCTAACCATTTACACAACTAGATATACCACTCAACAATTAGGTTGCCATACTCTGTACCGCCTGTGGTTTCCAACTAAAGTTCACAGTAGGCTCACAAAAAATGCATCGTCTAAATATTAGTTTACTGGTATGTGAAAATAGTAAGTTGCTGTGTCATTAGCACATCAACTGAAAGTTGTAGCAGGCATTCCTCATCATAAAGATAAATTTGGCCTCCAATGATAGAAAGGATTCTAGGAACATCATAAAAATATATGCATGCTATTCTGAGGGAGTATAATCCTCTTAATTATTCATGTCTTACTACATGTCTTGTGCCAAAAAACATCCACTCACAAGTTTCCACCTCCTATTCAGTCTCAGATAATTGGCCCTCATCTGTTCAGCACTTTGAGCAGATATTGGTTCAGAATACAAAGAGTCTCTCATTACAGTGAGTTTTAACTCCGACTAGATTCATATTTCATATTTCAGACACATTGTTTGGAGACCCAACTCTCTTGAGATTGTTGGGAAAGATAGAAGGAATGAAAACAATAGCAGAACAAGCCTTGGATCAACTTTAGCAGCAAAGGGTGAAAGACTTGAGGGGAAAAATTGGGGACAGATCATCCCAGAAAAGGTTAGTCTATGTGGTCATCAAGAACCAATATTGATTATCCTAATAACATAGCATCTCATCAGACATTTCCCTAACCTTGAGCATGGAAATGAAGAAGGGTTGGATTTGGTTACTACTTGGATGGGAAACCATAAAGATCTATAAGATGAAAAAGCATGCTGGAATATGGCAATGGCAAATAACATCTGCAGTAATTGTCAAGAAAATTATGGATACATCCATGAAGTTTCCCAGAGATGCATTCTTGAAGACTTTTATAGGATAAAGCAGAGCTTTCTCAAATTCTGCCTGTAACAGACTTTCTGCTTTGTAAGAGAATCCTGGATCTTTTAAGACTCTAACAAATAGTATGTGTCATATAAACAGTTGCCATAGTAATTACTTAAATTAGCACATCATTGATTTAGTCATCTTATTTGTAGGGAGGGTAGCTGAAGTTTCACTGGTTTCTGTTAAGCTGCTCTTTTTATAAGGTGACGAAGCAAATGCTTGGAATAGTTTCAGAGAACAGCAAGTGAATTATATACAAAAAGTGTATTAAACATATCTTTGCAGTGGAACAAGAGTGTCATTTTCTCTGGATGGGGTGGATTGCTTTAATGATCTATAGCTATAGGTTTAAAATTCTGCACATTGTACATCAAAGTGGCATTTGTTGTAACCCATGGTCCTATAATTTTTTTACTTTTTCCAAGTATTTCATTGAGCTGTGCAACCTATTTTTCACATTCTGGAGTTGATCCCTCCCATGAGCTTACCTACAAATGGCCTAAAGTTATAATGGAAATTATTAACAGTGCAATGTATTATAACAAACATTTGCAAGAACTGATCAAAATGAATGTGTCTTGTTTGGTGGATTGAGTGCGGTGTTTTAATAATACCTAAGGCTAACCCTGAATCCAATTTCAGTTGTCAGAATATGAAGGCAGGCAAAGTATGGAGCCAAGAAAGTGACAGTTTATGTTTCGTATTAAGGGAATGATTTAGCTTTCCTGCAGAATTAATGTTCAACTCCCTCATAAAATACCATATATTAATGTGTATTTGATATTCTGTCAGGGATATGTTATATCTCCAGGTTTCACTAAATGTATTCTTCAATGCAATTAATGCTGTACATGAATGAATTCTAATAAATTATTACATTAGTCATACCTACTTTATATCTGCCAGAAAACTCAGATTTATTTTACTAATAGACTGTATAGACCCCCCCCCCGCCTCCCCAGAAAGACAGGCAGAGGGAGAGAGGGACAGAATCAGTCTAAGCAGACTACTTACTTAGAAAAGTTTATAGTGTTCCTGTGTTCTGGACCATAAGCCTCTTTGGGTCAGCATAGCAGGCTGAATAATACCAAGAGTTTTGATTCTTCTTAAATCATGCTGAAACTATGTAGAAGGAAATATAGCTTTTGTTTTATGCTACTGAACCTGGAAGAATATAATGTGCAATACTGCATGCATGTCTGCTGCATTTAGAGCAAATGAGCATCATTGTCATGGATGGTCTAAGCATGCACAGGATCTATCGTTACCTTTTGTACTAAAACCAGAAATAAGGTGAGCAGTGAGAAATGCTTCTTCTTCACAACTTGAGAACCATTACAAATATGAACTTTTATGTTCTGGTGCATTTACTATTCCACATGACAATTTAGAAGGTTGCTGCTTAGAGAAATTTAACTTTTGAGGAACGAGGTGCAGGCCCGACCCCACCACCTATGTTTTGTCTCATTTTATTACAGTTCTGAAAAATACTTTTCTCCTATGTTTGGAAGTTAGTTTAACTGCTTCATTTGCCACTAGCCTAAGCTATTCAAGATGAAATAGTAAAAATGAATTCAGGTTTGAAAAAGTAGTCATCTCCTGTAATCTGCTTTAGCTTGCTGAGCTATTTGCTACTCTAAAATCAAATTTGATTTTGTAAAGAGCCTTACTTAAGTATGCCTCAGACACTGAATGTAGCGATAGAAGACATTCTTCTTTTAATCCATGACTTGGAGAATTCAGCAGTTGTTCTCTAAACTTCTTTGGCATAAAATTGGTGCTTTCTTCCAAACCACATCAGATAAGGACATTTCTCTCTCCACAATGCTTGCAAAGCCAAAGCCCTACTTCTAATTCACATTCACAGATCACTTCAAAAATATTTCCATTTGGAGATAATATCTGTGTCTAGGAAGATTATTATGTTTAATTATGTCTACAATATTTTAGTAGATATTTGACAAAGCTATAAATAAAATGAACCAAATTTTACTTTAATCCCCACATAATTCCATGAACTAGAAAGTATTAAACATGTCAGTGTTGTTAAACATATAATGTGGATATATTGATAGCAGAATAAACATTTTAGATCCATAGGCTTCATTACTATGAACTTGAATTAGCATAAAATAATAAAAAGAATAATGCACTTTTTAGCTGCAATTTTAAAGTTTGCATCTGGATACGGTGCTGCCTTTGGTGCTTAGAAGTGATTCTTATAGGCATTTCCTCCGCTATGACCTTGTCTTGACCTATGAAAAGACATTTCCCCATGTTTCTCAATCTTGGCAACATCCCAGAATCCCTTAGCCAATTTGCTAATTCTGAGAGTTGAAGTCCACATGTCTTAAAATTGCTACGGCTGAGAAACTCCACTCCTGATCATAGGAGAATAATTAACACTATGTTTTCCTCTCCGACCCCATTCGGTCTAGCTCTAATATCTTCCTGGTTCAATACAAATAATGATGCATAACCATTGGGAGGAATAAAAGTGAAAATGAGTGCTAATGCCTTCTTATGTGTGCAGTTGTACCTCCATCCAACACAGCATCTATACCATTTGAGGTACTTTGCTTTGCTTCACTAACATCATTTCAACTGCTCCTCTCTTTCTTGCACAAAGAAAATGAAAAAAACAAAACCCAACCCCTAAACATACTTTCTAAAACATCAACCCCATTGCATGATATGGAACTTATTTCCGATTAGCTTTTACCCATGCAGGGCTGCCTCATTGTGTTCATGTCAGAAATACCATGTTGCTTCTGGGTTTCAGATTCATTTATACCCATACATATTATCTGCAATGTTCCTCAATGACAGTCAGTACTATTTTTTTATATTTTATTCTTAGTGAAGAACAAACTGCCAAGCAATTCAAAACAAATTCAGTACCCTGAAATGATTACAGAGCATGCTTCCTTTCTTGCTAGAAAATAAATCCAATCCTTTGAATGTAGCTTTGGGGAGAATTTTGTTTTATGATTTCATATTCAGTGTGAGAACATTGAATGTACTCCATTTAATCAAATCTACTTACGCTCTCATCTGCCAAGGGAATGGACACTACAGTGAATATAGGTCTGGCCTTAACATAAACCAAGGAGAAGTAGATTGGTTCAGCCACAGAATGGGAGACAAGAATAAAGGCAAGAATGGCTTCACAATATTAACTCAGCCATAGAGGGTGAATTCCATTTAATGCAGCCACATACCTTAGGCTAGCATGACACAGTATGGAATTCTTACTCTGTGTGTGGCTGATTCTGGATGAGCAACTTTTTAGCAGCATTAATAATACTGCTACAGAATCAACAATAAAGGTCAGAGATGTTTTGCAGATACACAGGTTGAAAGCAACTCTAGACACTCAGTTTGGTATTTTAGCACAGACAAATGCTGAAGGGCTTTCCTTAGGTTACTCTTCTCAGCAGATGGTATTAAAATAGGTTGTTTAGTCGTACTAATCAAGTCATCTCACCTAAAGGGCAAAAAGAAGCCTGAAGAAAAAAACATTCTTTATTTGAATGCAGAAAGCAGGTTAAGGGCCTACCATAAATTATGATGGATAGGTCTCCAGTGTAAAGTTGCATAATATTTAGTCCAAATCTAAGCTCTTATAATGCTTTAGAAATGGGATATGGATGTCTTGAGCATGAAAGCATGTCTTCTCTGTAGCAGTACCATCTCTCTGTAATAAGAGTTCCCCCCAAATTCAAATGGCCCCCACCCTACTAGTATTTTGAAGAGCCTTAATTACCTTCACCCAAGCCTTTGGAGGGCAATAGGAATTAGAGTTACTGTAGATACTGTTTCCCAATGCTTTACAGCCTTCTCTCTAAGCAGTTACAAGTCAGCATACAAGTAGTCCTTGAGTTATGACCACAATTGAATCTAAAATTTTGTTTGCTAAGTGAAATGACTTAATATGAACTAGTTGCCAAGCTTCTGATTTTTTATTGTGTAACCATGGGGATGCTGCAATGGTCATAAGTTGAAAAACAGTCATAAGTCTCTTTTGTCAGTGCCCTTGTAATTTTGAATGGACACTAAATGAACTATTCTAAGTCAAGGATTACCTGTATTGCCCCCAACAATCTGGGTCCTCATTTTACCAAATTTGGAAGGATGGAAGGCTCTTTCAACCTTGAGCTGCTGAGAATCAAACTGCTGGCAGTCAGCAGAATTAGCCTAAAATACTGCATTCTAACCATGGCTCTTATATGACAACTGGTGTCTTTTTTCCCCTCTTTCTGTTTCTTTCTCGGTTTTTCTGCAGTATTTCTTGACATCTTGGTTCTTTTACTTAAGCTGTTTTTGTGTTTTTTGCATTATTCTTACATGTTTTAACAATTGTAAACCACCCAGAGTTGCTGAGAGTTGGGTGGCATATACATTTAAATTATAATGGGATAGCATTTCTGTGTGCCGCCCCGAGTCCCCTAGGGGAGATGAGGCGGGATATAAATCCGATTAATAAATAAATAAAAATAAATAAAGGATGGAAGGAAGAAAATAGAAGTCTCTTTCCTCAAAATGATTTCCCCCCTCTTTCTTCAGAATTGCTTCAAATCTGCTGGGTGGGGGAGGAATCCTACATGAAATATGTAAATCAGAAACAGTAAGAAGTTTGCTTCTGAACTTGTTACTGGAAGCAAATAAGCTTGTGGCTTTGCTGACAGTAAATATGAATTTCCTTTCTTTTTTTAAAGATGCTATTTAGTATAAGTACATTCTCTTTTCC
>JAPKID020007081.1:0-10400 GCA_026931265.2 Tropidonophis doriae | reverse complement strand
AGAGAGAGAGAGAGAGAGAGAGAGAGAGAGAGAGAAATGTTTAGGAAACGGAAGGGCAAGTTTCAACACATTATTAAGTTTGGAAAAAGGATAGAACATTTGAATAGAATCAGCCTTTAGCACTGAAACTATGCAAACTGACTGATCCCTGCATTAAATGAGAGACTTGAATGGAGGAACAAACTGAAGCTAACAAGGTCAGCAATGAAATACAAAAGAAAAAGCTTGAAAACCTATTTCGATTTCCATATTGCTGGCTCAAAGATTTAAAGAAACGGTACAATCCACCAGTATGCTTTTAGTCTGAGAGAAAATATCAGCGATGGCAATCAAAGTTTGAAGAGAACTTCAGTGCCTGTATCTCTTCCCAGGAATTAAGATCTACCAACAGAAGATGGGAGCATTATATGATCTGAAGATGCCAGTCAGGAATTTTTTCTCACCCAGACATATTAATGCCCTCCTGCCAAGAGTTTGAATTGGTTTCATCACTGATTTCAATTTCCACACCAAGTGCGTTCACCAAAGTTCTTGGTTGCAAAAACAGATCCGTAATTTGTATGGATCATTGGTTTATTTTTTTTAATTTTTATTTTATAAATGTTTTTATTGTATATTTTCCATTTATTCTACATCACAATTTCAATTTTGCAACAACAGTATACTGGTTGTATCAAGTCCTTTTAAATATATATACATGGTGTTATATACCCTAATCGTAACCGCTACTCTTAATCATATAGTATAATCTCTTTTAAAGTACATGATATTGTAGGACAAAGTTATGTCTACTATTTCCATAGTTGTACCATAACACTATACATTTATCACATTTCAATCTATTGTCACAAACAGTCCAATAATACTATTGCATACAATATATATTCATTGCTTCATTTTTTTGATTGCCTCTTGGGCTCAGATGCTTTAGGAAATGATTGTGCATATTTCAGTAAATAATTTGTGAAGTAATGTGGTTGTCTCAGTCATTCCTGAGTTTCATGCCTCTGCTTTGGTGTTGAACTTTTACTGAGCTATGAGCCATATGGAGGTCTTTGGTGAAATAGGCACTGAGCAGAATTATCTTCCAATCCAAACTGCACAGGACATAGCAAGTTATGGACAGCAATCTGTTGGATATCAGAGGTTCTTAGCAAAGCCATCAATAAATCTAGAACCAAGGGAAGTGAACATTTTCATAGGGTGCCTTGGAAAATGCCAAATATGCCATGCTCGATCCGAACCTGCTTGCTTATCTAAATTTATAATATTTATCATTTCTTTCAACAAGCTCTTTCAGACAGCATGTTTAATTCTATCTAGTTAGACAAGCCATGCATATTAATAAAATAGAATATTTGAAAGCTGATTACCATGCGGCACTGAGGATGTTTTTGTGTGCATCTCAAGAGGGCACCAGCCTTATGGCACTCCATTGCCAGCCCTTCACACTGCTAAATACCAAAGGTTGCCCAGGTGCAGTCACTGGAGAGACCCCATTGCAAAGCTTCATCTTTTTGTAATGTTTCAGAAAAGGGTGTGAATGCAGCTTCTCTCAGAATTAATTTCCTGTCATACCTGATCTGAATCTTTTGCTTGCTTTTATGGGGGCTTTAAGAATTGATATATGCTCTTCACTCCTGCTAGATACTTGGTATAGGCCCATTCCCCCACTTTATTTAAGAGTGCTAAATAGCCCGAATTTCAGAAATTATGTTCTGCAGGGAAGGGGATTCTAATAAAACAGTCAAATCCTCTGCAAGATATGAAATTCAAGATTGGCACTCCTTTTTTGATGATGACGGTGATAATGGTAGTGATGATGATGATGAGTCAAAAGTAGATATTTACTGAGTTCTCTAGATCAGGTGTCACCAATCTTTTGGACCACTAAATTCATAATTTTAAATCCCACGGACTACTAATATGATGTGCCTAAGGACCGGCTGGTTGGGCATGGCGAGGCAGTCATGTTGGATGGGATTTGGCCATGTCCACCGGCTGGGTGGACATGGCCAACTCAATGTCACTTACATGAAGGAGCGCCTTGCCGGCCTCTACTCGCCCCTTCCCTACCAGCCACTCATCGCTTCCCTGCCGAGGTTCCTTAGGGCCCCAACAGGAAGCAGCTACCAAGAAAAAGAGTTGGCAAAACAGCTCAGTTCATATTGGATCTGACTGAGAAGGAGGCTCAGCAGAAGCACCTCACTGAGGACTATTAGCATAGGCTTTCCAAGCAGAGAGAATAACTGCAGGAGTGCAAGGCCATGTACTGGCATCTGGAGGCTCAGTGGGCTGAGATGGTCAGCCAGTTCCAGACCATGACGCAGTCCCACTGGAACAAGGCCTTCCAGCTCTTCTCCACCAGCGGCACTTCCCTCCTGCCTTCGGCCAAAGCCCCACACCAGGAGGCCAAAACAGACCCCAAATCAGAATTTCTGCTCCCCTCTGACCTGTACAAAAAATCCCCGAAGGGGGAGGTTCTCTGCAGCAACACAAACATTCATTGCGCGTATCTGGCCCAAGGACTGTAGTTTGAGGACCCCTGGTTTAGTGCAATATAAAAAATGCAAAGAATTCTTCTGTGGGCCGCCATCAAAATTTTCTTGCAGACCAACAGTGGTCCACGGACCAACAGTTGATGACCGCAGTTCTAGATTTCCTGCAAATTACCAAGTTTAGATTTCTTCTTGACAAAGTCTCAACCAGAGACAAATCTAGAGATTCTTTTGTGCTCAAGAGTTTTACTTGAGTTTTACCTTTAGCTTTGGATGACCTTCTTCTCTACATCCTTGTACTTCCAGCCAATCATTTGATGCTTCTTTCTTCATCTGCACATTGTCTATCTGGAAATCTTTGCTTCCACCCAGTTTTCAATAACCCACTGGAATCATTCAGTGGAAATGGCTCCCCATAACCTTGTTCTTAAACAGCTTCTCCCCTTGTGAGAAGGCCAGCTTTTTTCTCCAGTAAAGTTTCAAGGGAAAGTGAATCATGAAAAATGGAAGCTAGACAGCAGGAAGGACTCTGCTTTGTTCCTTGCCTATCACTTCAAAGAGATATTCTCTTCCCAAACAGAATAAATAGCAGACACAAATGGCTTGATTCAGTTTAGAAGGGCTGAATACATTTTAAAGGGCTCTAACATTTCCTTTCCATTGTGATCATCAAGGCTTCCACTTCTAAAATTTGCTTGGGGTGTGAGGAAATGTCACACTGAAAGAAGCAGGAGGGACATTTTTTTTCTTTAAAAGAAGTATTTTCTTTAAAAGAAGTGGCAAGCTGGTTCTCTCCCTTCCTATCCTTTATCCTAAAGTCTGATCAGCAATTCATCACAAGAAGGTAACTCTGCTGAAAAATGGTCCACATCTCCTCCAACAGAATTTTATTCAGCTTGGTGGAGATGTCTCTGCTTGGTCACTCCCTTGGTTGAGATTTTCATTTTAGGTTTTTGTGGGTTTTGTGATTATTCTGAAATCCTGCAAGGGCAGCTAGCAGGATTTATAAAAATAGAGGTAGCCCTCAACTTACAACCACAGATGAGCCCCAAATTTCTGTTTCTAAGTGAGACAATTTGTTGTACGTTTTGCCCCATTTTACAACCTTTCTTGCCACTGTTGTAAGTGAATCACTGCAGTTGATAAGTTAGTTATTTCCATGGTTAAATGAATCTGGTTTCCCCATTGACTTTGCTTGTCGGAAGGTCGCAATAGGCGATCACGTGACCCTGGGACACTGCACCATCATAAATATGAGTCAGCTGCCAAGCATATGGATTTTGATCATGTGATCATGGGTATGCTGCAACACTCATAACTGTGAGAAACAGTCATAAGTCACATTTTTCAGTGAACTGTTGTAAGTTGAGGACTATCTGTATTGTACACACAAACTACTAGTTTGGGGTCCAGATCAGAGAACTGAGGACAAAGATCACACAACATGGCAGTGATGCAATGATTAGGGTTATCAGATGTCCAGAAAAAGGAGGGCATGTCTCCTTTTTTAACCTTATATCCTCCATCTGGAAGGATAGCCTTAAAATAAAATATTCTCTGGCTTTTTTGAAAATCTTGTTGCTGTTGTGTTTTTTAACTGTTGGACTGTTTTTCACAACAGTAGCCATTCAATGTTCATGTAGTATGATCTTGTAAATTGTCTGCTCCTTTTTTCACCTCATCCTCTGACAGACTTAATTATCTACATTTACGCTATTTAATTTATTTCCTGATTCCAGACATTGGCTTCAGTGCAATCTCTTCAAATCCATGATCAATGGAACTTGGAAGTCACACAACCCATACATTCTATGGTGAAATTTGGAAAAGGCATCAACATTGATTGTCTGTTATTGCTACCACGTGTTTCTCTAAATAAAGATTTGTTGGAAAAATATTGCAATTGGGGAAAAAAACCCAATCTTTCTGATTAGGAAACAAATAATTTAATATACATGTGGCCCTAAGTACATTGGAGCCTTGATACTCAACTGCTTTCATCAAATTTGGTACTCAATGCATCGTGACCTAGAAAATTTTGCTCATTTGTTTGGTACACAATGTACAAATTAAAACATGTCAGTGTCATGACTCACCAAATTATTATTACTATTATTTTGTGTTTTAATCACCTGTAATCCCTTGCTTCGTGGTGGAGTTGGGGCAACTGAATGCAGCTGAGTGTTTACTGGTCAATGCAGGATTTTTTCAGCAGATTTATTCTCATTGTGCCCAGAGAGAGAAATATCTGCCTCTAGCTAGGATTGAACTCACACCTCCTGAATGGGAGGATCCACCTCTAGTGAGGCTCCACCTCTAGGCCACTGCACCACTCATGACTCACCAAATTATTTTTTATGGGGAACAAAAAAGTCTTTGGTACTCATCATTTTTGGTACTCATTACATTTCTCAGTACCAACTAACAATGAATATTGAGGTACCACTGTACATATTTTTTTTTGCAATTTTCCACTGTACGCTTCGCTGCAGATGCCAAGAAAATTATACAATTATTCTGTTCTCTTTTCCAATTGTCCATGTTCTCCTTTGCCTGTTGGTTTGGCTGATCCTCACTTGAAATAGGAAATTAATTCTCTATATTCTTATAGTCTTTTATTTGGGTTGGTTTTAGGATTCAGGCAATGGAAGGTGGGTTGTGCTAACATCAGCTATTTAATTGGACTTTAATTAATTTTAATAGATTTTTTTTATAGCACTTTTAAAAACCTGTTTTTCATACTTAGAATTAATAGTGAACATTCTTCTATTACCCTCATTATCTCTCTTAAGCTCTTGATAATGAAGTAACATAATGGGAACAGAGTTTAAAAGTAGGAAATTTTGGTCAGTCCAAATCTCTCTCCACATATGTCTTTCCGTATTGGAAAAAATATATATAACAAATCTAAAAAAAATATTTATATAGTGAATCTTTAAAAAAAAAAAAACCTTGCCAAACAATAAACTTTCAGACGTTTTCAAATCTATTTGCCAAGATATATTTAAAAAAGGCCCAGAATCTAAAATCTAATATATAGATTATTTATAATACAAATTTCATAAAAAGAATGGTGATCATTATGCTAATTTTATGCCTGCCCACCAAGGAGAAAAATAAGAGACAGTGGCAGTATTCATTTTGCTATTGTCCAAGTTCCAGTGAAGTTTGCTTTGGCAGGCTGAGGTATTTTTATCTAAACATAAATCCCTCAGGTTTTTTTTTAATGGATCCTTAAGGAGGATCTGAAGTAATCTATATAAATAAAAATGTAAAACAGTTTGTGCAAAGCCACCAATCTCAGAAAGTACTGTACCAATCGACACCAAATTTTCACACAATGTTCCCAAGGACTTCTGATGCAATCTTATGTACATTTTGTGTGGCTGGCACACGTGTGTCATGTGCAAGCAGCACCAATGTAAAAGGCACTCATTTCTCAGGTTTTCACTCCCTGTAGCTCCTCCCATCCGGCTGCTTCTTATCATGCGTCACGCACACACCCCTCACATTTCCAACAGACAACCATTTAAATATGATCCAGCTATGTGCAACACCTGCCAAAAAAGCCAACACAGTTTTAGGCTCCATAAATAGAGGGATAGAATCAAGATCACGTGAAGTGTTAATACTACTTTATAATGCCTTGGGAAGGCCACACTTGGAATACTGCATTCAGTTTTGGTCACCACGATGTAAAAAAGATGTGGAGGCTCTAGAAAGAGTGCAGAGAAGAGCAACCAAGGGGATTAGGGGACACATATGAAGAACGGTTGCAGGAACTGGGTATGTCTAGTTTAATGGAAAGAAGGACTAGGGGAGACATGATGCCAGGCTTCCAACATCTCAGGGGTTGCCACAAAGAAGAGGAAGTCAAGCTATTCTCCAAAGCATCTGAGGGCAGAACAAGAAGCAATGGGTGGAAACTAATCAAGGAGAGCAGGAACTTAGAACTGAGTAGAAATTTCCTGACAGTTAGAACAATTAACCAGTGGAACAACTTGCCTCCAGAAATTGTGAATGCTCCAAAAGTGGAAGTTTTAAAGGAAATGTTGGATAAACATTTGTCTGAAATGGTATAGGGTTTCCTGTGTAGGCAGGTGGTTGGACTAGAAGACCTCCAAGGTCCCTTCCAACTCTGTTATCCTATCCCATCCCATTGCATCCCATCCCATCCCATCCAATTCCATTCTATATATTATTCCTTCGCATTCAGAATCCTTTCCCACTGGCTATGCTGACTGTGGCTCCTGGGTGTTGTAGTCAAAGCTAGCACCTGGAAGTCTACACTTACTTTTGCTGTAGTGTAAAGTAAGAGCAAGCTTAACTCATAATTAGATTTTTTTTCTCAGCCGTGATTCCCACTAGCTTTAGACTTTGAAAACTGTCTGTTTATCTCAGCAGAACAAAGATTAAGGCAGACCAAATAAGGCAGCATTTAATAAACTAGGATTAGTCATATAGCCAGCTTTGCTTTTTATCCCAAGGGTGGAATCAAAACGCAGGACCAAAAGCAAGTAATCAAGACCCACTGCAGTGATTTATTAGAGAGTACAACGGGAGAGATTTCTTTCCAGACAAATAGTAGGAGACACACCCCTGAACACAAAGAGAGGCACTCATGTTTATACATTTCAGCAAAGAAAGGAAAATAGTACATGCATACATATTCATAACGTAATAGAGCTCAGGTTAATTCCTGCCTTTCTGTTATCTACAGAAAACAATGGTTTTAGTTAGGAAAAAAAATGCATCTTGAGAATCAGGGGTTGCTATGGGAATGTTCTGATAAAACTTGCCACAGGTTGTGGTGAGCTACGACACATTCCGTATGTCTTAATTTGTCTCTTAAACAGTCCCTTTGCTGCCCGTGTAGTTTTTGACGTTGAGGGATGCAATAAATCAGTAAAGTTGCTGTGTGTATGGACTTTTAGCTACTCTATTAAGACCAAACTTTGTCCAGGGTATCATAGAGGAAGTCTACCTTCCATACCCCAAGTGTACCATGTATCCCATTGTGACTCTATGGCTCCATAAACCATTATTAGGGTTTTATCTTAATATTTTATCTTATACATTGTATTGTCCACATACCTTATATGTATAGACTAGCTGGATACCTGTGCTTCACGACGAAACTATGTGATTGGACTATGCAGCAGAAATTCGGTTCACAATCCATTGGCTCAGTGGTGATCGGTGATTGAAACACATAAGTGAGTATCGCTCCCACTGCCTTGAGTCCGGAAGCAGTTCCATAGGTGGAAGGTGCAGACATTTTGGTGAGGTACCAAAGTTTAATACTGTAAGAAGCCCCAGACTGCTCTTGAGTGAAGGAATGGAACATCTGCCAGTTTGAACTGAGGTAATGGAACGTGAGGCAGGTGGCAATTGGAACAGACTTATTTTCAAGTGGGGAGGGGGAGTAGAATGTCTAACTCCTTAGCATCAGAGCGTATTAATATAAGGCAACTGGCAGTTGGAACAGAGTTCTTTTCAGGTGGGGAGGGGATGTAGAGATCCTTAGCATCAGAGCCTGTTAATTACTGTTTAAGACATACTAAAGATCTGAAGCCACCTAGAAGCCAAGAGGAACATACATGTAGAATTTCAAGTTTGTAGGCTTTATGGTTCTGGAGATTTCGTGATGAGTGAGTGGTACTTGGCTTTTATTCATATAGATTTGCTGATGCTTTTTTAAAATGTATATTCATGTACCCGTGATTGCATGACCTCTTAGGTGCTACGTGCTAAATAAACAAATAAATAAAAACCATTCCATTTGTTCGGAAATTGATTTTTCCTACACAAGGCCAAACAGTACGTCCAGCTCCAAATCAGTCATCTGGAATATGATAACAATAGGTTCCACTCAAGCCAATATGGTCAGTAGTGGGAGGTGTTGGAATAGCCATTTGGATGGCCGGTGGTTCTCCGTGCTGATCTCAGAATTAGGAAAAGGAGTGGATAGAATCAAATGCTAGTCTAGAACTCTTGTCAATATGAGAAGTGCCACCTTGGCATTCTCCGCCACGCATGAATATCCCAGACTTCCCTTTCATTTAAAAATGTCCCAATTTTTCACTGTAAGCTTGCTTTTATCTGAGCCTAATTAAGAATCAGCACAGCAGAAGGAAGACATATCTGTTATATAAAGTCAGCAATCACTGAAAATAGGCAAAGGTATGGAAAGCAAAGTTTAGTTTTTGTAAGCAAGGTCCCAAGCTGTTTATTAATGATTCTGGAGAGAAATTCAACCAGACTGAGCAAAGAGCCTTTATTGACCCATGGGGACTGCTATCAACTTGTTTTAATCCCATTAGTCTAACTTCTTAGTTCGAGTCCTTAAATGTCTATGAAAACGATAGGGGCTTATTAGATAGTATGAATGATTTATAGCAGGAAATTCGGCTTGGCTTTGTGCTGTGGTTTTTCTCCAGCCTCGAACAGAGTTGTAGAAGATCATCTTTGGTGTGGGTGTGGGTTTGTGTTTGTACACACTTTCACAGGCATACTGAGCTAGTGGAAAACTACAGAATATAATAAATATCTTTAGAGTTCCCTTGAAGGGACTTGAGCTGATTAGCAAGCCTGGTTTCTCATTATGAATTTTAATTTCAAATAAAAATGTTTTGACATTTTGATAAAAAAAATGTCATCAAAAAAGCACAACAAAGAATGTTCTTTCTGCACCAACTCAGGAAGCTGAAACAACAGTTTCCTCGGCACCTTTCTCATCAAAAGAGAAGGCTCACAGCAGAAAGAGTCCCAAGAGGCAGTTGCTCTGTAAAACTTTTACTATCCAGCCCAGGCGAGGGGAAGCCGAAGTATCAAAGACAATTTTTCACTTTCACTGGAGACGAAAAAGGGTGTTCAACCTTGACAGCTTTAAGACTTGTGGACTTCAACTCTCAGAATTCCTCCTCTCACTCTTCATCTTGATGATGTGTGGACGGGCGAAGGGAAGGAGCTGGAACCTGTTCTAAACGGCACTTTAGATTTGTGGAACATCTTCTATAGAAGAGGTTAGAACTGGCAGGAACCCACCCCTGCTGCAAAGACTCCAAGCTCATTAGCATTTTCATTCCTGTTCCCACTCTAGCTGGAGATTCCACCACGCTATTCTCTATTGAATTAGAATGAACACAAGTTCACCAGTGGGTTTCAACAGGAAGCTTTGCAATCTAAGGTATCTAAGATACCTTGTTTGAATGACAAAAACATATTCATCTCACAACACATAGCTAAACTCACCAGGATTTCAACTGCAAAACTGTTAGTATCTTAGACAAGGTCAAATCCAAAAAATATTAGAGCCATGATGGAGAACCTATGGCATGTGCGCCAGAGGTGGCACACAGAGCCCTCTCTTCTGGCATATGCACCATTGCCCCAGGTCAGATCTCTGTGGCATTTATTTTGTGAATTTCTGTTTCCCTGCAAATGATGAAACAGAAGCTCACATAATAAAAATATCTTTCCTCTTGCCGCACTGCCAGTTTTGGGATGGCCAGCTGGTCTTCGGGTCTCTGCTGAGCATGCACATGTCAAAACATGTCAACACATGCATTTGTGCACATATCTGTGCACACACCTTTCAGTTTGGGCGTGCGCACACACACAGTTTGGGCACTTGGCGTCTAAAAAGTTCACCATCACTGAGAATTCATGATAGCTTGGCATTCAGATAAGATAGCCACCAACAGGCACATAGAGATAAATCACATGTACACAACATTTTTTTAAAAAAAAGACAAAACAAAACTAGGACAAACCCCCAAAGACTACAAAGCGTCCCCTTCAGCAGCTCACATTCAAATAAAGAGTTGACTTCGCTTCTGGCTTCCGGAGGAGACGGACGGGTTTTTTTTGCTCGTCCGCTGCTGTTCTCTCCTGGGCGCC
>JAPKID020007080.1:0-10401 GCA_026931265.2 Tropidonophis doriae | reverse complement strand
ATGTGGTATACACGAAGGTGAAGCACTGTCCCTGCTGTTCTGCATACACTTGAACCCTCACAGTCAGAAAATCACAAAGTCTGGATATGGAAGCAAGTTCAAGAATGGATCTACCATCAGCCGCCTCCACTACACAGATGGCATCAACTATTTTTCTAGAAACATTTCCATGCTATTTCTCAGGGCAAACAATAACCTATATACTAGGGCTAATATTTATAACAGGAAAAAATGGTATATTATTTTTCTATATAATTCATATACACTATTGTGAATTGCTGTTACTGAAGTGCGATGAAGATAGGAACTATGAGTAAAAGAGAAAATAATTATATTGATTGAACCACTGCAGTCAGAAATGTGTACCAAGAAAGAACACTATTTTGTTAATGGTCTTGTTGCCTTTACGAAAACAGTAAAGAAAATGTACCACAGCTAAGATCTAAATTAATGAAAAAGGATCAAAAGGAAAATAAAACATACACATATGATCTGAAAAAATATTTAAATCTTCATATTTCTCTTCAGAATGACATTTGTAGAAATCGAAGCTTGTTCACTGCTTTATCATTGTTCTGCTGTTAATTTTTAAACCAGAAGAATTTTCCAGGTTTTTAAACAATATTTACACTATGAAAGATATAATTTATTTTATGATAAATGGTAGTTACAAGTAACAGAAATGTAATCTATTTCTAATGCTGCATAAGTTTATATGTCTTAAGAAATATGGACAGGAAAACTGTATGAGTGTGTGTGTGATGCATAGATATCTACATATACAATTTATGTCATTTTTTATCTATAAAAAATCACAGTTCATAATCATAAGATTTTAATGAACTGTAATGGTAGCTGTGGATAATCTTTATGATAGTGAAAGCCAGTCACAAGTTGGTTGCCAATGATTGCCATTTTTACTCTGTCTTGATTTTAAAGGGATTTTTTATGCTATAAAGTGTTTTAATGAAATTTCATCATCAAGTTCCCCAAACACATTCCCAGAAAACTTAAAAAACTTCGAGTATTTTGCCATAGTTAATAAAGATATACAATATTAATATGACTCCCTTGCTTTTTAATGTTTAGCTACTCCATCTGCAAGATGTTACCTATTCCTAAATAATAAAATTTGACTCCAACTTGGCCCAATTATTTTACAAAATGTATTCATTAGTACCAGAATTTCCAGCAATAGGTAAGTCTCCAGTTTGATAAAATCCTTTTCCTACCTATTCCTTGCAACGAAAAGAAATATACTCCTATTTGAAAAGGTGAAAAGGAATGTCAGAAGTCAAGATTTATTTTCACCTTACCAAACTTTGGAAATAAATATTTGGGATAGCAGATATAAATTGTTTAATGTCAGAATGAAATGTCATCACCTTAATAAAAAACTAAAGAGGAAATGAAATTTATACCTCAAAGATTTGGAAAGATTCAGTTCTACTCAAATCTTTATTATAATATTTTACCATCTTGAGAAGGTTTCAAATAAGTAATGAGAAATAATAATACTGAAATCCAAGTTAAAAAACAATGGCATTTAAATTATATGGATGTTGGGTCTATAAACAGAATAGCAAAGTAATAACTTACTTTTTAAGGAAGCCTTTTTTTGTTCATAGTCTATCATGTTAAAGAGAAAAAGATGTTAAGAAATAATATAGATATATGCTTTAATTTCCTTAATAAAGCAGATATTATATTAGAAGAGAGAAAAATGAAAGAAACAAAATTGTCATACTGCAATGTTGTTTATCTTTTCTTAACTTATCTGTGTCTTAACTAAATGGGCATGTTTTGTAAAGACCAGTAATGCAAATATAGCAGGTTTTGGGGAGATCTTTATCTAATAGGAGATGTTAAACATAGAATACATCTGGGTGGCTGCAGAACAGCTTTAGTAGGGTCTTCAATAAAGAGTTCATATGATCCCTTAAAGATCTTACAGAAATAGCAATATAAGAGGAGTAAGTCAAAGAACTGCAATGGCGCAGTACCTTAAATGCAGCAGGCTACTTCTGGTGACTGCTGGCTGCCTACAATTTGGCAGTTTAATTCTCACTAGGCTCAGGGTCAGCTCAGCCTTCCAAGTGTAAAAGGAGAACACAGATTGTTAGGGAAAATATGCTGACTCTGTAAACATCTTAAAGAGGGCTGAAGCGGTATATGTGACCTCAATCACATCAGCAAAATTTGTCTGAGTGGGGAACCTTCTTATATATCCGCCTTCAAATACTTTGAAGGAAAAATACAGGTATTCCTCGACTTTGTTTACTGACTGCTTAAAGTGGCAATGGTACTGAGAAAAGTGAGTTATGGCTAGTTTCGCAATTACAATCATTGCATCATCCCAATAATCAAAATTCAGATGCTTAGCAACTGATATGTAATTTTATGCCAGTTGCAGGGTCTCGGAATCATGTGATTACCTTTTGCGACTTTCTCACAAAGTCAAGGGGAAAGCCAGATCCACTTAACCAAATTACAACTGCTGTGGTTCATTTAGCAACCTTAGAAAGAAAGGTCATAAAATGGAACAACGCTCACTTAACAACAGTCCAGCAATGAACATTTTGAGCTCAATTGTGTTCGTACGTAGAGGATTACCTGTATTCAGAAATCAGAACAGCTTGGCTGTTTGTAGCAGATCTAATTCTTTTGCTGGCTCAGAGAAGTTAAATTTCCTAATTCTCTTTTTTGGGCTAATTTTTCTATTCTCTGTCTTTCTACATCATGGATCTTTTTTAAAAACTTTAGCATGGTCTGATCTTCCACAATATCAATAGAACTGTCAGGGATATGCTGTAATAGCACATTGTATGAGGAATTTGTCTTTGTCTTTCATCTATTAAAATTAAAAATGCCTTTTTTAAATAAGAGTGGAATAGAAAATTTATTTATTTATTTGTTATTTTATTTATTTCATCAAGCTTGTATTAGATAACATATATAAATATAAACACGATTTTGAATACATGAAATGGATACAAATAAAAGGGAGCATTAGGATAAGGACGATAGGCATGTGGGTGAGCTTATGGATACCCCTTACAGACCTCTTAGGAATGGGGTGAGGTCCACAGGAGACAATCTAAGGTTAAAGTTTTGGGGTTGGGAGAAGAAACCACAGAGTCAGGTAGTGCATTTCAGGCACTGATCACTCTGTTGCTGAAGTCATATTTTTTGCAATCAAGTTTGGAGTAGTATAATAGGTTTTTTTTAAAAAAAACACAAGTGCTTCACCTTAGGGAGAAGAATAGTTTTAATTTAGAGGCAGAGCACAAAAATACATTCAAAGGTTCCAGGTTGAAAAGAGAAAGATTTGTGTCTAAAACGTGAACAGTGGTAAAGTTTCAAACTGAACATTCTAGTAGCCTCAGCCTGAAAACCGAAAAGTAGATATGTAGTTGAAATTACAATGGTACTGAAAATTGTGATTTATTACTGTTTTTCTGACCATTGCAGCAGCCTCATGGTCAAGTGATCAAAATTCAGATGCTTGCTAACTGGTTCATATTTATTATAGTTGGAGGGTCCCTGCGTCATATGATCACCTTTTACAACGTTCTGATAAGCAAAATCAATGGGAAAGCCAGATTCATTTAACAACCATGTTATTAACACAAAAGCAGCGGCAATACACTTAACAACTTTAGTAAGTAAGGTTGCAAAATGGAGGAGAATTCACTTAACAAGTGTCTCACTTAGGAACAGAAATTTGGGCTCATTGTAATCATAAGCCGAGGACTACCTGTGTATCGTTTTGTTCTAGAGCTGGTGATCTGCATAGCTATAACTGCAGATGGAGGACAAAACTGTGTAGGGAGTGTGGTTGTATTACTCCATATTTTCAAGATCTGTACATAAACCCATTGCTTCAATCCCTGACTTTAATCTGTTGCGCTGAAAGATCTGAAAGGACTTCTAAACATATGCTTGTAGAGAGGCTTCTAAATAGATGAAACTGACTTTGTTTTGGATTCCCTTTTACTGAACCAAGTCTCTTATGTGGCTCTTATACACATGTTAAGATGTTTCAGGCAAGCTGGGATCCACTTTTAGGATAGGTTAGAATGTATACAACTATAATGCCTTGCTCTGCTTTTTTTATTATTAATCTTGAAATAGTTGAGGAAAAACTTTGATCAGAGATAAAAAGCTAAACCTACACATTGCAACAAGGCAATAAAGGTGAGCAATGTACATTTCAAAGAAATAGCTGAGTAAGAAAAACACTGCTCTTGGTCTGTTATGAAAAAGGGCCTTCTCCCTCCCCACCCCACCTTCTTTCAACTTATTGATTGAATTGCATCTCTTTTGATCTCAAATGGTTTTGTCATGTTTGTACTTTTCTTGGAAAACTCAAAACAGGTGATAATAACAGGGAAAATAGCTATATTGCAGTTTGGATGGAAATTTTCTGCATTAGTTCTGCAGCCCTCCGGCTGAGTTAGAAGATTCCTTCCTGGAAGGAACAATTGGTCAAACAGCATCTTGCTAACAAACTCAACAGAGACCCCAGTGCATTAGAGTAAAAGTTCTGCTGACATGTGGGTTGCCTATAACCAAAATTTAGTTAAGGAATTATAGATTAATTGGGGCACTGTCAGCTTTTAGCCATTGTTTTATAGCCCTAAAGATGGTTTAAAAACAACAACAGTGCATCTCATTTGTTTTCGACTTTATTTCAGAGCTACAAATTTCTCATCATATTATCTTCATAACAACCCATCAGCTTATTAGAGTATGTCTTATAGCTAAAGGCTTTAAAAGAGTCAAATGCAGGAGCTCATGACTGTAAATATAACGCTGGAATGTCAAACTGCTGGATACTAACTGGATAACATTACTGGAGAATTGTTACAAAGAATGATAATTATAGTCAAATTCAAAACAGAAAATCCAATATTGAAGTAAATAAAAGAAAAGTCCTGGTTTCTCAAGATTTAAGTCCTAAGTGTGGTAATTAAATGTCAGAATTTATAAGCAAAGACCCTGGAAGTTTGAATTAAAACTAAAAAGATTTCATCACGCACAAAACTAAATTTTGAAAGAAGATCAAAATCATATAGTACAGTTATGCTTCCTTGAATGGGAACTAGAGGGAGACTCAGAATAAATGTCATTTCCATTTTGACCTTAATTTATGCACAGTAATATTTTCATTAAAATCGTTATTTTTTTAATCTTGTAATTTGGAAGGAATAAAGCTTTTCATCCAATATTTTATTTTTCAAGAAGTAGAACAGAGTGGCAGAGAAGAAGTAAAAGCTTATTTTGTAATAATGACTAAAGGATAGAAATGGAAGAAAAAAATGTAGGATTAATGGAATGGCTGCCTGTAGATAACAAAGAAACATACAAAGACTTTAATTGGTAAGAATAATGTCTGCTAATAATTAAACAAAATGGCCGTCTTCCCAAGGAAAATTTCATTGCTCTAATTCATGCTTATATAGTGAGAAATAAGAATATCTCTGGCTTAAGCACTCTGTCAATATACAGGAAATAGTTCATGCTCAACAATGAACTCTCTTTGAAATTTGTACCATCATAAATTCTTCTAGGTGGCAGGATTCAATTGCATATGTCACATACTAATGTTGGCTAAAAGCCAAATAATAGGGTCCCAAAGGTGCTTTTCCAAGAGACAACTGGAATTTCTGATTTTTTTGAAAACCTGAAAATCCAGTTGCCTCTTGAAAAAGCATTTTTGGGACCACCATGCATGAATGACTGAGAATCTCCATAGCCAAATAATAGGAGAGAGAGAGAGAGAGTTTATACTCCATGTACAAAGTTTAGGAGAAATAAGAATTCAAGAGCAGGAAAAATGAAATACAGATTATTGCAAAATTGAATATTTAGTTCATAGTAATCCACTGTAACTATCTCAAATTATTTATATTACAAAGAATTCTGAAAGGTACATCAGAAATAATTGGCTACTATATAATCATAGTAGTTCCCAAATAGCTGGTGTTACAATCTAGGTTTATAGATCCTTGCTTTATCTGTATACTGAATCCCATTCAAATGATTTAGCAAGCAGAAATGTTTTGGCAAATGTTAAATTGATGGCACCAACTGCTTTTATTTTGTGTGAGGACGGACTTTTACCAATTGTTTTCCCCTGAAGGAATACACATCCCTAAAATCTACTTGACTGGGTTTCTCATCCTCTGGATTTTTGAGGGCCTAAAGATAAGGGATCATTTGCTTCCTACTGACAGGAATAGTATTGTCAATCAGAAATCTCCCCTATTGATTATGCACTGATTTTGACTGAATTACTTAAACTATGACTGCCATCCCTGTAAGAATGATCTACAGTGATATACGTTCCATTAAACCTCATAGAGTTTATACCCAGGAAAGTATAAATGGGATTGCAAGATAACTCTAAATCAAAATTAGAATCTAGATTATAATATGGTTGTCAAATGTATCTTCTCTTCACATTTTAAAATGGATTGAGAAATAAAATTTACATCAAAAATACATTAATGTTTCCCCATTTTCAAGGACTCATATGTGAAAGAGGCAAGTTAGCTAATTTCAAATACTCAGGTAAATTAAACAATTCCCTGGGCAACCAGTAAAACATTAAGATACATAAAGCTTAGTTTGAATTTTAACTACAGCGTCTATTAAAAATCTCAGAACTATTTATTATTTGTTCAGCTCGTTAACTAAGCCTACTCTTAATTTGGAAAATAAGATTAATCCAGCAATGAATTTGTTCTTTCCTCAGCAATACAACTCCTCATAGACAATTGCGAGACTAGGCCTAAGTCACCAAACCGAAAAGTGAAGGAAGCATATAAGCAAGGTGGGCAAAAGCTAGGAAAGTAGTTAAGGGAAAGTAGTTAAGAAGGAACCAAGTTGATAAGGAAACAAAGGAAAAAATGTCCCCTGAATCAGACAAAATAAGATGGGCCTGAAAACATGGGAAGCCCACCCCCAAAATCAACCAGAATAAAGCAAGGGCTTTGGGGGATAAAAGAGGTTTGATGCCCACCTACTCTTAAATTGTTTTTGGGATCCAGACTTAGTGGCTTTCATCCCTCTGGCTAGTGCCTAGCAGCATAGTTGAGGATGTTAGTTAAGTGTGACAAAAGGGTGTATGTGTGTGTGAAAGAGAATATAGATATACTTTGTAATCAGTAAAGTTTGCTGTTATTTTAAATTCATTGGGTGTCCGTATATTCTAAAGAACCGTTTGTGCCTCAGTATTCAGTTGAAAGTGGTTTGAGTATGGCAGTTTTCCAGTCCATGAGTGTGTGAGTGAGTGACCATAAGATGAATCTGAGAGCATACATGTGTAACCCAATCACTGTCTGATCATTCAAATTCAATTATCGTATGCCATAAAAATTAAAGAACTATTATTTGTGTTTTGTTAAAAAAAGAAAAAAATCAAATGAGAGGTATATTTATATTTCGATCAGATAAGCTGGAAGCCTTTTATGCCTTTACATTTTACCTTTTATAAAATGTTAAAGAAAATCAACTGAAATGAATAGTTGATAATCTGCTACTTTTGAACCAGTTAAGAATGGGGTTACATATCTTCATTTCCAGTAACTTTGCAAAAGAAAGACACCTGGGAGAATTATACCTTTCCCCTCCAAACAGCTATATACTGAAGCTGTGTATATTGAAGCTAGATCACTTTAAATATAAAGTGTCCTGTTTGAAACTTGGAATGCCACTGCCTTCCCAGGGCTGTCGCTGCTTTGAGTGTAAAACAGGCCTTTTTGAGCATTTTGGATGTGTTTCAAGCTGTCCACCTTGTCAAACTGCAATACCCTATTATCCTGAAAGGCATACTGTGAAAGTGACAAAGTATTTTACAAAGGAGGTAAAAATAAAAGTATCAAAAGGAAACATTCCAGTTATAGAATAATGAATTTAAAAGCCGGGTGGAATAGATCTATCTTTTTTTCCTGGCCCTGAAAAACTATCATGTTATTGGCACGACTAACTACTGGGCCAAAATCTGTCTCAGAATGTCCTTACAGTTTCTTTCTCTAAGAAACAGATGTCCCGCCCCCTGCTTTCATTAGTGCTTTTGAGTATCATCTTTCAACTGTAGTGAGATAGTAGTAGTTCTGTTAATTGTATGATTATTTCCTGATAAACATTTTTTCCATCAAAGTGCAGCCCTTTGATTTTATGAATCTATGATTCTCTGCCTATCTTTGCATGCTGACGTGAAAACTCCACAGGAAAAGAAACATGCATGTACATGCACCCACACATACATGCACTCGCACAGACTGAATGAAGAAACTAGGGGAGAAGACTACTAAAATGTTAACACAGACCCATTCTTTATCTACCACACCACCAAAGCGAAAGCTAAAGTCCCTGATGCCATTGAGAGCATTTTGTAAAACTTTTTGTTATTAAAAAAAAAAAAGCAATTTATCTTCCATACACTTGCCTCAATAAGTATATCTAAAGAGATTTTTTTTCTCAAAAATCTTGCTAGCGCCTCATGAAACCATCTGATTAAAAAAAATCATCTCTCTCCTGCTCAACATTACTCATCTATTCACTTGTGGATAGGCCCAGCCTTTATGCTAGTAAAGAGTTCAACTATCCGCAAAGGTGAAGGTAATTGGCTGCCACTCCCTGCGGTCTGACCTTATCTGGTGTCCATTGTCTAGATTATTAGTTAAGAACTCCTGACACCCAACCATTGTACTGGAAGGTTTTATCTCCTTTATCCTGTACAGACCCAACTGAATGACATTCAAAAGCCTTGGCCAGCTGCATCAAGGCAAAACGGATGTAAAGGAAGACTTAAGAGCTCATCTATTGTTTTGATGGCAAAGTTCTATAAATAGTGCTGAGGCAAGAAAAAGAGTCCAGCCTTTTGCTAGATACAAACGTCCAGTTACATCCAGCTATTAAAGATACTGTCGCTTCTGCTTTTTTGTCCTTTTCTCTCAACTGACTGGCATTTCTGTTGTGGCCAACACAGACAAGTTTTTTGTTTGTCTGTTTCAAAAATGACATCATGCTTGTATTGATTCTATACAATTAAAACGCATAACAGCATTTAAGAAATACTAAAGGCATGGCCACTTGATTTCAAAATGGGCCAGAAGGAATTATTAAAGCAATGTACTTGTGTATTTATAAGAGCTTCCTTCTCCACGTTGCTGGTAATCTCTGTGATCCCTGTTTCAGCAGCCTTTGGGGTTGTTTCTGGTGGGGGCTACAGGGCGGCTGAAATCTCTATCTGTATATATCCCGCACTGGCTATGATGGGCTTGGTTAATTCCTGGAACCAAAGCCCTCCTACTCAGAGATCTATTAAGTTAGTTAGGGCTGCAATGGATATTTGCTTACATAAAGATAAGTGTTGAACCTGAGAATTTATGCTCCAGTATTTAAGAGAGTTTGTTTGGGATCATTGTAGGTTAAAACAAAAAACTAATTCCTCACACCTTGAAGGTCTTTCAAAATCCCCCACTAAAAATACTGCAATCTGCTGAAGAGATATAAATATCAAAGTGACTTCACTTTTTAAAAAAGTAATATAATAATGCCTATAATAAAGTATTTAGATACACGATGACACAGTCTATGTTTGAAGAGGTGGCAATCATATCTTAAGCTTAGAAACTAAGCCGGGTCAGGTATGGTTAATATTGGGATGAGAGATCACTGGGGCCATAGGCTACACTGGAGCTTGAAAACCACTGCACAACAAGGCAATGACAAATCATTTCAATAGGATTGCTAAAAAAAAGCTGCATAGGCATGTCATCAGTGGTTAACTTGTCTCTAGAGAGTCTATCAACTTAAACTTTCAGAAATCTGAAGTAAATATGTTAACTTTTTTTAATGCTTCAGATCATGTCAATTATATAATAGTTATTTCCTCTGCACTAAAATGAATAGCAGTGATATAATTCTAAATTTAGTGGGCTTAAGGATACTACTTTTGTTTCCAATACTGGCATGAAGGATCAGCTCTGGGATAGATTGCCATACATTCACTTCAATGCAATTCAGAAGATCTGCTCATTTGATCAGAAATAAATACAGATTCATGTTCTATATAAGTGTATATAGAATTGTTCTGCTATTATTTGTAGTGAATATTCAAAATTTAAGAATGCCATCTCAGTAAAAATCAGTAATTTGTTTCTTAATCTGAATATAACTGTTTATTTCAGTGCTGGGTTGAACATCTTCTATTATTTTCTAGAGTTTCCTGCTATTGATATTTTGCATTGTATCTGACTCAGCATGATATGATAAATTATATTAATGGATCATTCACAGATTTGAAAAAGAAATCTGATTATAGCAAAAAAAAACACCAACCCATCTTTATCAAAGGGCTTAAGGCTCTCCTTGATACATTTCCAAGTA
>JAPKID020007079.1:0-10401 GCA_026931265.2 Tropidonophis doriae | reverse complement strand
GGAGAAATCCCTTGGGGTTTCTCCCCCCCCCCCAACAAATGGTTTGCTATTGCATCTTTCCTAGGACTGGGAGAAAGTGACTGATCTAATATCACCCAACTGGCTTTATGCCATAGGCAGGACTAGAATTCCCAATCTCTCAGTTTCTATCCTGATGCCTACACCAATCTGGCTCTAAGCAGAGTCAATGATGCTCTTAATTGATTGCCTGGCTATTTATATCACTGTCCATGACTCCTTCACACCATTCACTTTCCCTTTAGTCTCATTACACAGAACTAAAGTGGCCACATTGTTTATTATATATAATAACCCCAGAAGCCAGGGTGGATTTGATTTAAATCAAGTCAATTTAAATCACAATTTAAATCACTGATAAAAAGGCTTGATTTAAATCAACTCGATTTAAATCATTAAATTTTAAAGAGCAGCTGTCATTTCTGTCCCGCAGCGGCTCCTCCTCTGACCCACCGTTGACTTACTGACAGTCCCAATCTTGCAGAATTAATTAACAATAAATTATTTATATATTAATAAATAAATTTATTTTAAAATTTTTAATTTAAAAAAATCCTATTTAAAATTTGAAAATCTGATTTTTAGATTTTTCTTTTTTTAAACAAAAATCATCCTTTTTTATCCACCCTACCAGAAGCAATAGAAAAGCAATAGAAAATTGCATCCATGAAGTCCTTTGAAAAGGCATGGACCACTTCAGAAACACTGCTACTGAGATCCTACTTTGATGGGATGCTTTAGCTGAATCTTTGTTAAAAGGAAGCATTTCTGTAAAACTTTGCCCAGCCCTATTACATGCTGCCTGTTCAAGATATATAAAGTCACAATACTCAATTGTACTCATCAGGTCATCATTCGTGCTTTAGCATGTACCAGTCCTATCCTCCCCACATACATTTATGAAGTTTCATTCAATTATGGAGTTCTGAAGGAGAATCTAGGCATGCTACTTGGTGTAGCTTGCATATCGTCATAAGCTATGATTTTTATGGCCAATTTTGTTGATTAAGCTAAGTAAATACAAGATTTACAAATTATATAATTGTGCGGGGGGGGGGGGTTGCACAACAAATTAGGTTCAAACCCCAAAATCTAGTGCCATTTAACATAAGTACATTGAGACCAGCTTAAGAATCTTCTCTATGATTAAAGATTTTGGTCGTGGAAAGCTAGTGCTTGTGAATTGAATTTTCCAGTCAACTTAGGAAGCCTGAAAGTGACAAGAGAGAACTTTTGTTCGTGGGAATGTAGAAATGTGTGATCTTCTACTTTTTTTCTGAAGCCTGAATAGGACCATGTCCCTTTAAAAATAATAGGTTGCCTACAGTGTGACTGAGTAAGCCAACTTTAGTAAAATTAAAGCTGCTATGTTTACTTAATGGAACAAAAAGTTATATATGTTCAATTTAAATGTATTGATGTGGTCTGGATATTGCTGTCCCCATTTTTCAACTCTGAATGCTACATAGCAATAACTATATTAAATAATAGTTTCACTGTGTACTGCATTAATCAGATTCCATCTCATCTATTATGGTATATTTAATTCTAGGATCCATATCTGAAGAAGAAATCAGACAAACTAGAAGTGAATCAGATAAGTGTGAGAAGCATAACCAGAGAGACTCCTTTTATCCAAAAGGATGAAACACTAAAGAAAGTTAAAAAGTTACTTTTCAGTGTTGCACATTGCAGAACACAGAATAGTTGATTAAAGTTATTGGCAGACAAACTCCATTTGAATGCAATAAAAAAGAATCTAATTGTAAGGGTTGATCAACTGTAGAACCCAAATTACATAGTTACAGGGCATTCATTTCTTCAGTAATCTATCAGAGTTGAACTGGTGCCCTTAATGAAAATGTTATTGCCTGAACATATTTCAAATGTAAATCCCTCAATTACTAGTTTTCTTACGTGATCTGTAAACAGCTCATGAAAGACCCAATGGAAAACAGTGATGTGGGTTTTAGGTATCTCATAGTTTTAATTTTAAATATGTTGGGCTAGTAAAACACTTCTTTAAATGTAGTTGGAGGATACAATGGCATAGACCAGTAATGGATAATATTTTTGGCATGGAGTGCTGAAAGTGCACATGCACACCCATAATGCCCTGTCCCCTCGCCCTGTGTGCACACAATGGCTAAAAAAACCGCTGGCCAGTGGGAGGCAGGCATGCATGTGTGGCGGAGCTGCCTCGGGTGACAACTTGTGTGCCCACAGAGAGGGCTCTGCATGCTACCTTTGGCATAACAGGCATAGGTACACATCCTTCTCCTTCTCCATCAGTAGTACAATTTTATCCTCTTGAGAGCTTCTTTCTCAAAATACAAATCTACCTACACATGTCCATCAGGAATGAAGTTTCCAAGCAAAGGGTGGGAGTAAGACATTTTGTTGCCTGGGAGCAAAATACAGCTCAATCCATGCATTGGAGTCAAATTTGATTTCAGTTCTGATGAAAAAAATGACTTTATTCCCTCCTGAAGGCAACAGTATAATTTACTGGATGCAGGACTGGATGTACCTTAGGGCACAATCTGCTCTGCCTCCAATTCTTCTACACTGCATCTCCCCTTCGGTATGTGCAATGTAAAGCGACTGCCACATTCGGTCTAATTGTAAAGCCAGCCTTGCCCAAGCATCTATATATAACACTCACATATTAATCATGAGAAAGCAAATGATAACATGATTTCTCACAAAAGTAGGACGTATCTGGCCTTATATAATATAGTATGATATGTTTTGCTTCCTCAAGGAATGAAACTGCATGGCTTGCTACAGAGCTGAAGTAGAGACCACTTTTGGTTCTAATTGGTGTTAAGCATGAGTGTTACTCTGAAATGTTTGTTAGTATGTACTAGCTATTTAACCCCCTGGAGCTCATTTCAGTGTTGAAATTGCTGGGAATTGCTATATAATTTTCCCCAGAGTTTCAGAGTGGTGCTACAAGCTGGAGAAAATTCTAGAAAATTGAAACGGCTATTCAACTCCAGCAACGTATTTAAGCATTGTTGCTGAAGTAGCATTGCTGCCACACTATGAGGAACTGTTCTGCCATAGAATAGAAGGGGGCCATTGCAGGGTGACTGAGATGCAAGCTGCCCCCCCCCAACTCTTTCTGAACCAGCCCTTGTAGCTTTAGTTGATGTGCTGTGTACACTCGGTCTCAATTAAATTGATAAAATACACATATAGAGTTTATTCGCCTGGACAAAATTAATTGTAAACTTTGGAGATGTGTTTTGGTTTGCATCTGAAAGGTTTTATTTAATAATGTGGAGGACTTTAAATCAACTAAATTAGAAGGAAAATAAGCTGTCTTACATGGGTCTGGATAAAAGGGTTGAGCGTGAGAGTGCGATCTTTTTAAATATTCAGTTGCCCACAACATGTTGTTTTCTTTAAAAAAAAACCTGAATCCCCTCAGCATGTCTTTTTAAGTAAATAGTTCACTTTTAATAGAAAGAAGTACAATTTCTTGAAACTGTTGAAGAATTCACTGGCATTTATATCGGTGGGAAAAGTTTTGTTTTTGGATTTCCTAAAATTTAGCTTCAGTATGTTATCATCAAGATGGCCATAAGAAAATGGTATTCATAAGTATACAAAGGCTTGGCAGTTGTAGGAAAGGCAAATTTGTTTAAAAGTATGTCAGTTATAGTGGAATCCACTAAGAGGATGTCTCCATACAGTCATGTTGTTTTACACAGTAACAGTAATGACTGAATAATAAATTGATTTAAAATTTTCATTTTTTATCCAGTACTTTTTAGTGAACCATACATTATATTACTATTTGAGTACAGCCTAAGTATATTGTTTATGTACCTCCCATCCTATTTTTTTAAAAAAATAAAGCATTAGACTGCAGAGCCAAATTACGCACACTTTAAATCTTCAAGATTGTACCACTTCATACTGTTGGCTGGCAAACTACTTGTGTGCAAATCAGCAGCCTCACATCTGGCAGAGGGAAATTTAGAACTACTGGGCTTGATCAACACCTGTTGGCTGGGGAATTCTGGGAGCTGAACGCCAAATATCTTACGGTTGTCAAGGCTGAGAAACACTTTCATAGTAATCTCTCTAAAATAAATGTGGCACACAATAATGATTTCACTCCCATGGATTCAATAGATCAATTGTCATATCTTCCTTTTGTATTGCTCAACTAACACTAAGGAGGAGAGACGTTATACCATTTTAAAGATGATGAAGTGATATCATGAAAATACAGTAAATGCTAGTGGGGATATAGCCCAAATCTAGGTCCATGTCATTGTTTCAAACATATTACTTTTCTATGGACAGTTTCAGATGTAGGAGAAACTTTCAAAGAGATGATTTTGCATTCTAAAATAATAGAGCTTCAGAAGAAATCTATATTTTTCTGTAATGCACCATTCTGATGAAACAAGTTTCTGATCTGACTGCTAATTATTGTTCCTTTTGTGTAACATATAAGCATTACTTTGTGCAATAAAGAATGGATTTACATATGCAGTTAGAATCACCCTTAATTGTACAAAGTAGTGTGTGTGTGTGTGTGTGTGTTCAGGACATTGCATGCATGCTGCACACATGGAATTAGGGCATCCACATAAAATTCATCTGTGCTGTGTTTCAATTATTTGATTTGAAAATTATAAATGTATGTTTAGCCATTATTTTAAAAGTGAATAAAAGCTACTGGGCCCCAATTCAAAGTTGCTTTATTGTTTTCAGCTAAATAAAAAGGCCTAATTCTGGGAATTATTCTTTTCTTTTCTTTCCTTTCAACCTCTTGAAATACCCTCCCCATTTGCCAATTTGTCCAAATATGAAACAGCTGCCTAGCTGCCTTACCAAGAAGATTTTATTGTTAAAATAAAAGTAGATTTTTTTTCGGGAAAAAAGAACACACATATTCTTTGTAAAACTCATGTTTGGTTTACAATTAGAGAAAAGTCACATGGTCCCAAAAAGCCAAGGGTATTTTTGTCTACATATATATGTATGTATATGTGTGTGTATATATATATACATATATATATGGTATTTAAAAACATAAACATCTATATTTAAACATATATTATATGTTAATCAGTACATTTAAATATAGCTTAATTATATTTACAATTTGATGCAGATCTTGTAAGATTTAATGCCAGATTCATTTTTTTCCAAAAGTCCCATAAAATTATATAAATATACAATAAATATCTGTTATACATGGAGAATAAGAGAGAACAAGGCCACAAACATTAACTTACATTTCCAATTTTTTTTCAAAACAAAACAATAGGGCCAATGACAATGAAATATTTCCGCCACAGACAAAACACAGCAAAACGTCAACTGACTGACATTTTTGAAATCTCAGTTCCACTAAAACTGCCAAGCCTGTTGTAGTGTATTTTGCAATAGTAGGTCTGGTCTAGCATAACCATGGGTGTTAAAAATAGTGATGGGGCTGAGCAAGGAGGAAGATCTTTAAAATAATTGCAATGTTTAGGAAACTTAATTCATGTAATGCCAATTTGTTGCATAGCAAATTCTTTAATGTTTTCTGTATTCTAATAAAGATCTGTGACTATTTGCACAGTTCCAAATGCAGCTATTAGTCTGTTTACTACTACTAGTTTTTTGAACTGCCCCTTCATATTAAGTTCCCATTCTGTGGTCTTCAAGCTCATCTGCATCCTTCTTGTTGGATAAAAGGGGAACCCTACAGCAACGTGTGGAAATTAGAGTTAAATGAGAAAGATTTATAAACCTATATCATTATGGACCTCATTGACTATTTTCCAATGTCTTGGGAGGCATCTATAGGAGTCCCTATTATTATTTCATAACTATTAGGGAGATAATAGTTCATTATTATAAACAGAGGGATAGAATCATCCTCTTCTTATTAAAGAGATATTTCTTCAATGCAGACTAATTCTAGCTATTTCTAATTGCATCTTGGTCAATTCATTTCTTTTCACCGTTAAAAATTAAACACTTTTAATTCAGACTAAGATTATGCCTATCCACAATCATTGTGGATAACAAGATGGGTAGCATATAAATTTAATAAATAAATAAATAAAATATGTTCTAGATTTCCCACTCACAGGTCACACTAACAGAGCATATCTGATATGCAGTTTTGATTATGTTTAACTCTTTCAGACTGCAGACCACAGTTGTTGCTCATCACTTAAGGGAATTTGGGTGTCTTACTTTAGTAATCCCTAATGAATCATATGGCAGAGTTGGAGGGAAATACATTTTTTGTTAATATGATTATTTGAATCTGTGTACTGTAGTTAAGAGGATTAGGTAACATTAGCACACAGAAAGAACATTTCAGTTAACAGATTAAGAAAATCAGGGTATGGAACTTTCTCAGAGATTACAAGGCTCCCTTTCTACTTCTGCTCTCAGTTGTGTGAACATCAACACCTTCTTACACGGAATGGTTTTATACAATATTTCTATTTATGTAATAAGGGTTGTTATAACAGAGATGCTTTTCCACTTCCTAATAATATGGTGTTATCATAGGTCTAAAGGAAGAGGTTAAAGAAAGGGATGGTCAAATGTGATCTAGCTCCACCTCCATCTTCCCTTACAAAGGATAATGTTCTGTCTATTTTGCTTTAACAACCATTTGATTGCCTGACTTTAGCGAGACATTGTTGAATAATGAAACGGTATCTACTGCTTAGTGTCTTTGATCAATAACATTGGTTTACTTTAATGCTAAACTCATGTCTGAGCATGTACAGTTTAATCAGAATCAATCCTATTTTTCAAATATTAGAAGCCAGCAAAAAGCTTTGCTATTTTAATTTAATTTTTTTTAAAATATATACTTAGATTTTGTCAGTGTTCACATTTTCTTTTTGGTAACTCTACACTTGCATGTTAATGATATGGGATTTACTAGTTTCCACGTTTAAATAAAATAGTTGGAATTACAGTAGCTTCTACCTAAGTTACTGTTGATTTAAGTAAGACATATTCTGAGATTTTAATCTTTAAAAAATACAGGTTTTGGTCAAGAAATAAAATAGTATCTCTAGTCTCATCCATCCAAAGACTAACCTCCCCCCCCCCATCTATGCTTAAAACTGTATTAAAGACTGTGAATTAGGCTTCTCTATCTCATTCTCACAGGAAACAATTTAGTCAAAGAGTAGGGCTTTTGCTTAGCGTTCTTGTTGACTTTCTAAGCCGGTTGTTTGTGTGTGTGGAGGTATTTTACCTGCAGTCTGAACTGGTACAGTTCAAGCTTCCTTCACCTATTTATATGATTCTCATAACAAGGGTTTATTTATGGCAAAACAAATCATCATGGAAAGCATGCCTTGTTGCTGTGAAATAATGCTAGATACTAAATGACATTGTGTGCATTCTAATACATGGATCATATGAGACAGGCTATTTGAGGGGGGGATTCTTCAAACTTCTTGCAAGAATAATAATACTTATATATATTAGACCAATTGACTATTTGTGTTCTGGGTTGTGTTGGATTTGTTTATCATTATCCATGGCCTAAGGCTTTAATTCTGTGGTCAGCTCCTTGCATGTGCATTCCACTGAAATCAACTATAATTAAAGTGCATACAACCGATGCCAGGTCTGTATCCCATAGTTTAGGGATTTTAAATCAAAGCTCCCTGTAGGAGTTAAGGCTATTTTGTGCTACCCTTTAGAAAGACATAGATGCATATAGCCATATTTAAAAGCAACAGGTAGTTAGGTTTTGAGGTAGAAGGCTCTGTCTTTCTGATTCCAGAGCCACTCCTTCCAGCCTGAATGGTTTCATAGCACAGAAAACTGATACTTGAAAATGAAAATATTCTAGACATTACTTTTATTTTAAGATCAGGCTGTACTATGTGTATAATATCTCATAGATCTCCTTCACTGTTTCACTGTGTTTCCATGGGTGCTATTCAGTTGAGATTACTACACCTGCCATTGTGAACAGAAGCCAATGAGCTATAAATCCTCAGTAAGTGCTGTATAGTGCTGTAATTACAATAATAATGGCATCTTAGCCATTTTTGCACAAATATGATCAGATGTTCAGTTTATTTTTTCTTGTTGGGATTTACTAATGTCCTTTAACAATACCGGTGTTCCAATCACAATAAATTAGTTGTCCCAATACATCTCTGGCTGCGTGGCCAGTGACTTTCCTATGGGGATATGATTCTCCATCCCCATCAATAGAGGCACCTATTAAAGCTTGATACCATCTAGCATCAAGAATAATGGACGCATACCTAAGTATGGGTGGTTCTTCCATGTTTGATTGAAATATACTGTTAGTTCTCAACACCTTGGAAGAGGAAAAAAAATACATCTGAAAAACTATGATGCTTTTGCTTCCCAAGATAAGACCCCATAGGCAATCCAGACATGAAACAATATCTTAGAAGCCAGCACTTGTCAACCTGGTGACCTCTAGATGTGCTGGGAATGCAGCTTTAAGTGGAGATTCTGGGAGATGTACTCTCCACTTAGCTGAAAGATGGAAAAGGCTGTTACAAGCAAAATTCAAGGAATCCCCATGGTCTGTAACCAAAATGGAAGGAAAGCTTGTAGTGAAGACTAGAAAAGAGCACTGGGCAGAAGATCAACATTGACTTTTTTTAGTTGCCTCTTCTTTATTATTATTTTTTTCAGTAGTCTGATTTGATATTGCAAACACCTTCACAACATACAAAAACAAAACAAAAAAAATTTCAAATTTGTTTCTCCAGAACATATATGTCAATGGCAGGGAGAAGGGTCTCTCCTCTTTTAAAAGCATGTGGGAATTTTAAACTTAAAAAAAGGTCAACAGGAAAACTATGACAACAGCACCTTGACATTATTTTAATTCCAACGCTACCAGAATTTAAAAGCAGTTAACAGATATAATACTAACAGGAATAAAGATACTTACTGTCTAAAATGTAAACGGAATGTTTTGGTTCAATTTTTTTTTCTCGAAAAGAGGACAGTTTATCATCAATTCACAATTGAAGCAGCATGCAATTTTATTTTTTTAATTTTTTTTTCATTTTCAATTCTTGGCAACGGCAACAAATCACAATGTTAGAGGAATGTAATGCAATTTTGTTTGTTTTCAAAGTTGTGCGCAAATGGATTTTTTTTCTCCTTTTTGTTCCCTTTTAGGTCATGGACATGTTCAATAAATAGATTGTGGAACCACGGTACTGTATAAACTTCCTTTATACATGCAGTCCATAAAATTATTTTCTTTCTTACTGAATAATTTACCCTGTTATGTATATATACAAATAGATAATTTTTGTCTCAATATAATCTATGCAACATGAATCCACTATCTTCCTCTTTTTATGGTCAGTGTACAAACACAGGAAGTGTCTATTCTTATAAAGCGCCATCCAGCTCTCTTTTTGTTATCCATGGTGAGAGCGCGGACATAAGACTGAGTAGTTCGGCACTGGGAATTCCAGTACCTCTTGTCTATGCCCCTACAGCCTTCTTTTGCATAACCCTTCGTGCTGCACTTGGTCTCATAAAAATATTGCTTCAGTTGGCCTTTGGGCACTGGGACTTTTTCCAGGACTGTAACTGTTGCTCCAGACATGTCTACTGCAGTCTTTTTTTCAGCTGCTGTCACCCACTCACTAGTACTGTCACACACACTTAGCTCCCCACGGCGAGCAGGGTCAGAATGGCGGCGGACCCTCATGGACATGTTTGCAGCATCCAAGTAGTTTTTATACTCCTCGAGCAGGAAAAGCAGAGGAGGCTCCAAAGGCACTTGACTGCTTAGCATCACCCGTGATGAGTACAAGTCTGCATCCTTATTTTCCTTGCTGGGTTGAATGACCTGCTGCTCGTCCAGAAGCTCCTCAATGACATGTTCAAAAGTGTCTGCCAAAGATGTTAATCCTCTGGTGGCATCATTGGGCCCACTGAGGGTCTCCAGATTTCCCTGTGTCCGAAGACCAGGATAAGCCAAGCTGCCTTGTCCTCTGATACTAACTTCCTTCATGGGGGCAGCTTTCATGCAACTCACGTATGAAATAACCATAGGAAGGAAAAGGATTGTCATCACTCTTTTCACTTGGTGGAACTGTTCAAGGGAAGAAAAGAAATGGAAAAAAATGAAAGTAAATACATTTTTCTTTTTTTTTAAAAAGCATAAGCTACAAAGATACATACCGTATTTTCTGGCGTATAAGACGACTTTTGAAACGAAAAAAAGTCAACCGAAAAGAGAGGGTCGTCGTATACGCCAAGTATACGCGCCCCGCGCCTCTCTGCTCTGTTTCTCACTGCCGCCTGGCGCTAAGCTCCCTGGCCGGCGGTGAGAAACGGTGCGGAGAGGTGAGGGGCAGCATGCGAAGGTCGCAC
>JAPKID020007077.1:0-10402 GCA_026931265.2 Tropidonophis doriae | reverse complement strand
CCACCCCAATAATAAGAATAATATTATAAGCCTGAGCAACAGTTATCCATTTTGTCAAGAATTGCTTTTTCCAAAAGGGTTGAGGGACTAGCATAGATTGGATTCCATAGTTGAGAGATGCTGAATGTAATGCTGTATATATAGTACATTGCTTTCATTAAATAAAAATGAACTGGGATTTTGATTTAGCCTAATACAAGTTGCTTTATTTTCCAGCTGACCTAGAAAATATGACCAGTGCAGAACGCATTTCAATCCTTCAAGAAAAACTTCAGGAAATCAGGAAGCATTACATGTCTTTAAAATCTGAAGTGGCTTCCATTGACAGAAGAAGAAAGCGTTTGAAGAAAAAAGAGCGGGAAAGTAAGTGATAAGGCCTAAATATGCCACCACCCCACCTTTTTTTTTTAAACTGGGACTAAATAGAGTTCCTAAACTTAGAGTTTTACCCTTAATTGTCTTTTAAAATATTAGGTCTTACTCTGTAACTGTTAGGGTTATATTTAATGACTTTGAATTGCATTTTCTTGTTTGAAAAAAGAAAATGTTTTTGTAAGAAAAGTTTTCATAACAGGCTTGGTTGTTCCATATGGAATTTTAGATCTATAGAATTTTAGAGTCTTTTAGAGTCTAAAATAAGGATCAACACCTCTCTCTTATCTCACCTATTGTTTTCAAGCTTAAAATCTATAAATACAAATGGATTTTTAAAAATTCTCCTAGGGAGAGACACAGCAGAAAAGAGGACCACAATGAAACAAAGGTCCACAATTGGACTTAAGTTTTAACCTTGTTAGTATTGGTAGGAGGGGCGCAAGTTTGGAAGAAGGAGAGTTATTTCATTAGAATTATTTAGTCAACAACTTACATATCCGGAGGGGTTAGTGGGAAAAACTAGCCACCTTTTTGCCTCATGCATATATTTTTTAAAAAATATAGGCAGGATTCAGACTAATATTTTAACAATCTAAAGATCAGCAACTAATTTTCATAATATCCACAAACTGTTACATTCTAGTATTTATCCTTATATTTCTGGTAATTACTTATGGCATGTGTATGAAAAAGTTACACTTTCCATAGTAATAACACAGACCACCTTAACTCCTTGATCTAAGTGCTGTTTCTTTAGAACTGAGCCAATTTCTTTCCATGTATCCCAATTCTGTATTTAATATGGCACGGCCTTAACATTATTTTACACATTGACGGATAACAATGAACAGGCATTTGAGGAATATTCAATTCTGAAAGCAAGTGAAAACATACATGCCTTGTATGGCATGCCTTAGGGACAGTTTGTATTGGGCTATTTGAACAAAGGATCTGTCTGATGCTGCAGTTTTAAATTCAGAAAAAGTACTCTGATAATTGCTTTTTATAGAAGTTAAGTCTTGTTTGATTTACTGCTTATAAGTTGGAAGTACGCTTATAAAAGAGCACTAAATTAGCTAGATTTCTTCAAAAATATAAAATAAGCAATTTGGTCATCCCATATATGTTTTTTCTTATTTTAAAATAAATAGAATATAACACTACAAGATTTTAGTGAATTCTCAGAGATCCACTATAAAAAAATAGGGATAGTTAACCATAGTATGGGTAGTCTTTTCTTTTCTTAATTTAATTCAGAATAAGAGTGTCCATAATTGTGCCTATCTACAGCTAGTCCTCGACTTACAACAGTTCATTTAATGACTATTCAAAATAACTGTGGCCCTGGAAAAAGTGACTTATGACAGTTTTTCACACTTATAACCTTTGTTGCATCCCCATGATTGTATGATCAAAATTCAGATGCTTGGTAACTGACTCATACAATCATCGCCATATCCCAATGTTGCGTGATCCCCTTTTGTAACCTTCTGACCAGCAAAGTCAATGGGGAAGCCAGATTCACTTAACAACCATGTTACTAACTTATCAACGACAATGATTCACTTAACCTCTGTGGCAAGAAAGGTTGTAAAATGAGACAAAACTCACTTAATAAATGCCTGTTACAATTTATAATTACCAAAGCCATAAGTCCTTAGTTACTTTGTAGACTACAAAGTTTGAGCAGCTAGACTTTCCTAAAATATATGCATGCATACCTACATACTTACACACTTACTTACATATATACATATATATGAACAATACTCTTATTTTAGTTTTAGTAGCAAATATTCAGATGGGGCCATTTATTTGTTTACTCCTATCATTGCAGGTGCTGCAACCACATCCTCCTCTTCTTCCTCGCCTTCCTCCAGTACCATTACGGCAGCAGTTATGTTAAGTTTAGCAGACCCACCCGTGTCCAATTCATCACAGAATGGAATGTCAGTCGAGTGCAGGTGACAGCAAGACTTGCCGAAGCACTTTGCACTTAATGGCTGCTGAGAGCCACTTTTTATACTGCACAGTGGCACAAAATTCAGACAAGCACTATTTTGTATTTAAAAAAAATCTTGACAAGCTAACTTTGCACTTAAGTGCACTTTTATGAAGAAAAAGTACAACAGACTGCTTTTCCTCAAGCAATAATTGTTTCCAACTTGTCTGGGAATTGTATGTTGAATGAATTGAAGGCCTTCCACTGTGGCAAATGGAAGTTGTTCACTGCCAGTAGAATCAATGTGGTAAGCGTGCAGTTGTTGGGTAGGCCAAATTAAAACATTAAAGTGGCTTACTGTTCACGTATTCCCTGGTATTTTGTTAAAGCTGGAACATTTGATATTTTTCCATTCTTTAGGAAAAATGAACCTATTTTCATTTTTACAAGATAATTGTTTTTTAACTGTTGCCTTAATGGTGACTATAACTGTACAAGTCAAGCACAGGTAATTCAGTTCCAAACCTGCCGTTAACAGGATGTTTCTCATCAGATTGACAACCAAATATATGATTCTGCTTAAAAGGCTGACTAATGTTTACAGGTTTGAATTAGGCAAAATAGGTTATCATGGGTTTTTGATAGCTCATGAATTGGAATGAAACTACTGTACTTTGCCATTTTTCTATGAATCAGTATTTTTTTTAATTTTGATAAAAATACATTGTGAAAAAGGAAGAAAACGGCTAACAAACTGTATTAAATCTTAATGTACAAAGATTGTATTTAGCCAGTTTAAAGTGTATATTTATTCATAATGAATTATAACACTTATATTTTTGTGTTTCCTTGTAAAAGTTTCTTTTCAGTTAAAGCAACAAATATTTCATTAGTAATGCTTATTTTATTATGAGCTGCAATTGAGAGGTCTTCAAGAAGGAGTAAAGGGTGTTAATATTAAGTCATTGTTGAAAAGAACATTGCCACAAAGGGATAGTTGTTTATAATATAAATAGCTAACTGAGTGGTTGAAACGGTTTTTTTTTAATTGCCTTGTATAAAATCCAAAATCAACTCAGCTGTTTTCACTTCTATTGACTTTATGTTGTATGGAACCCATGCCCTCTCGTTTGGCACTTGTATTTAATTACACAACTTTGTAAGACATTTGTATATTGCGGGAGTGTTCATTCGAGCTATTTAATACCTGGCACTGTTAATACACAGTACTTTACTGTACAGATTGTTTTACTGTTTTAATTGTAGTTCTGTGTACTTCTTTTGGCTGGGCTTACAGGGGCTGGCATGTTTTTTTTCTTTTTCTGGCAATACAACATGTAAGAATTTCAAACATTCTGTTTGTAGATGCTAGAGTGTCTGAATCTTTACATTTGACTTTTCTAAGAAAAGCATTTTCAGTCTTAGTAGTGTGTGTTTAAAGGTAACTGATTTTATTGAAAATGGTTTCAAACTCTTCAGATATGTACAGGACTGTAAAAATTGTTGACAAACATTGAAGGAAAGGCATATAAAGAAAAGCTATAAAATATATATTAGGTTCTGCAGACAATGGAATTATGTAATATATTGTACAAATGTAAGCAAAGGCCTCTGAAATAAAATGCCATAGTTTGTGAATACTGGATTTTGTTTCTAACAGTTTAATTAAGACATTTCAGCATATTCAGCAGTGTCAGCTATAAATCCAGTCTTGTTCATTTGTTGGTCATAATAACATTTGTTATTGGGGCAACATAAATGTTCTTTTTGATCTAGTTTAAAATTCAGTTACTTTCAGGCTTAAATTATCTTTCCTACCTCCATAAATTATTAGTTCCTAATATCAAAAGGGCCTAAAGGAGAATATGAAAACACTTATCAGTGAACAAGGTAACAAGAGCCCAAGCCCTTAGGTTGGCTGTAAACCTTTCAAACTCACTCATACCTGCAGAGATTTCTGTCATCTTGATTTGGGTAAGCACATTTAAATATTCCCTCCCATTCTAAGAGAAGAAGTTGCAACTATATAAAAAGAAGAAAAAAATCCCAATAATCAATAATTGAACTAATTAGAAAATAGTATCATTAACACTGCTCCAAATTTTGCAGACATTATACTGATCCTTATGACATACAAAATAAGAAAAAAAAGCTGACTGTTGTTTTTTGTGGTAGTTACCTATTTTGTAAGCTCTTTTGTCCAAAGAAAGGTTTGGAATTCAATGCCTCAAATAAGATGCAGTATTTGCATTTTTTTCCTTTGGCTTTCTTCCTGAGAGGAACAAAGCGGACATGAGAGGACATGATTTGGATATGCTGAACAATCCACTGATAGAGCTATAATTTATTATTAATGTTGCCTACTTGAGATGAAGCAAACATATTTTAAGTAGTGTGCACCAGGACATGTTGTTCATCAGTAAACCATAATGGGGCTGCCTGACAGAATATTTTCCAAACAATTTGGAAGAGATCTAGATCTGTTACTTTTTCAAGCTTGTTCATATGAGCTGAGATTGCAGTTAAACAAAAATAATTAGGTTGCATTCAGTGTCCCTGTTATTAGCAAAACTAATTTGAGTTCTGGTGCATCCACACACAATTCAGCATCTAGGTGTTTTACATTTGAAATGTTGTATTCTGCTTGAAAAGGATACTTGCTACAAAGTGCTCTTATGACCAATCCTTAGAAAGCTGTGTTAGTTTCATAACATATTGTTTCCAATTAAAAAAAAACAATAGGGAAATAAGCAGAATTCATTTCTCCATACCATAATTTATAGATTTAACAATAAAGATAATGTGGAAAGCAATTTGGCAATAATCTCTCATAAAATATTAAACCAGTGTGGCTCTAAGTGGGGTTTTGGCCTTTGCGACTCAAAATAAATCAAATTTTGATAAACCAGTCATTTGAGCTTTTTGGTTGCAAATGCAAAAAAGGAGTTTTATAAATGTAAAAAAACTTCATTTGTTTGATACAAATTATGTATTGTCAAGTTTAAAAGTTGCCATATAACCACTGCATTATACATTTATAAGCTTTCAATACTTTCCAAGTACAATAATTAAATTTAAGTGGTATAATAAAAAAAACTGGTTGCAATTTAATCTTTTTAACTCACCAGAGAAGCCAGCATATCCTAGCAGCACTGAAGCTGTACTTCAGTAAGGCTTGTGTATAACTACTTGGTGATTCCTAGCCAGGACCTTGCACTTCTTTCTCTTGAAACAATCCAAACTATATTCTTGAAAGTTGTATTCCAGGTAGCCCCTTGCATTCCAAATCTTGGAGCCTGGATCTGTAATTAGTAATACATAACTTTATTGCATTTCCTACATTAGATGATGCAAAACATACTTACCGTAAATATGTAGAAATGAAAGTGTATTTGTTCTTATAAATTCTGGAACAATCCTACTTTGAAAGTTAGAACTCTTGTTTTCTAAATCTTGTGGAAGCAGAAGTATTAACACTTGAGTCACCTTATAACCAATCAAGATTTAAACATTTGCTTTTTGCAAGAGTTATTTTGATTGCCTGAAATACAGCAATATATTTAATCAAATCTCTTAAATTTGCAATGTAAACAAGCATCTAAAACTCTCAGGATTGTTATAGAGAATGGATGCTTTTAAATCTACAATATTTATAAAAGTTTAAAAACCATTCAAGTAGACATTAATACTTACAAAAACTGGTTAATAAAAAATCAGCGGTTGGATTTAAAAGAATATAAAGCATGATTTAAGTATGAGATTAATTCAAACTATCATTTTTTGTGTTTATTGGTCCCTGAGAAAATATTTAAAAAGACTTGATTGCTCAACCTTATTCTGCAAATGTAAAATTGATAATGAGAACATACAACATGGATATACCCTGCTATCTTTCCCTTTTAGTTTAATATCCGTACGTTTGTTCATATACTTATTATAAAGTTTCCTAAGTTTGAAAGACACAGATGTATTTTTGAACTATTTATGGGGAAAAAACAGACAATGATTTGATGGCACTTAATCAGTGTAAAAAAATGGAATAGATCATCATATGAGAAACAAGGAATCTACAATTGGTATAGCCACGGAAAGACCACTTAAGCATTTGTGGGGCAAGGGGAGGACTGGGTCAAGATTTTAATGGCGCATTTAAAACACCACACTAAGTAAATGTACTGCAGCTCTCTCGTTTCCTGCTTTTTAAGAGTTCCCTTGCTACCATTTAGCATTTCTGAATAGGACACCCAGCAGAGAGCGCTCAATTTCTTTTTCAATAGTCTATTAGCTCGATATGACGTAAAACGCCGGCGACGGGGAGACAAAAACGGAATGCTTCAGCCTTGTCGTAATTAAACGCTTCCAAACTACATAGAAGACATAAACGTTAGAGTGCTCTTACCTCGTTTTTGGAGCTCAGACTTCCGGGACAGAAATCTATAATTTCTGTCTCTACAAGAGGAAGTGAAAACAGTTCACTGAAATAGCATGGAGAAATCAAGTCTTAATAGTCCGTGATGGCAGACCCTTGCATTTATCCAGGAGCAAAGTATAATACTTCATCATAATTTACATTTTTAGAATTTTTTTTTAAAATATGCTGGTTCGAATGCATGGCTATTTTATAATTAGAAAGAGGTAGTCATCTAAAGAGAACCCTTGATACAAGGTTTACCAACCTTGGCAATTTTAAGATATGTAAATTTAAGCTTTAAAATTTCCCCTACCAACAGGATGGCTGGGGAATTCTGGGAGATAAAATCCAGGCATTTTAAATTTATCCAGATTGAAAAACACTACCATAAAGTAATTCACTCCTAATGTTATGATCTATTCTAGAGATAGGCTGGGTTGGAGTTCAGTTCAATCTCCTTACCGTAAAACAGCAGTCATTCTGAATAACATTAAACTTAGCACACTAGGCAGGTCAATCCACCTGTTAAGTACACCTAGGCTTGATGGTCCAGGAGCCTTGTAAATAAGTAAGTAAACTGCAATATATTTGTGTTTTTTCTTCTGTCATATCCAATTTTCAGAGACTGTCTGGGCAATTCATTGCAGTTTTCTTGGCAACGTTTTTCTAAAATAGTTGCCATTGCCTCTTCCTACGGCTGAGATGCAGTGAGTGGCCCAAGATCTCCCAGCTGACTTTGCCCAAGGCAGGAGTAGAACTCACGCCCTCCTGAATTATAACCTGATGCTTACACCATTCTGACCCTTCTGTATTAGTTACAGAACTTCAATTACAACTACATTGGATAGCATACCAATGCTTAGGAACATCCACTCCTGCAGTGCTTATAGCTGCCAGTCTACTATAGCTTATTCAATAAACCATAGTTAAATAAAGATGATAAAGATGATTCAGCCCTTCAGCTCATTACTGGTTTGCTTAAGCATTTAAAATTTTATCTAGCGACTGCTTGATTCCAAAACCATTCTGAGCAGCTAACAAGTAAAAACCCAACCGATTAAAGGGGAAAAAAAAGCAAGGCTGGAAAAGCAAAATATAAAAAGCAAGTCGCAGCAAAACCAAATACTGGTTAAAAAACAAAACAAAACTGGTGAGGGGGCTCCGTGAAAATAACCAGATCTTCAAACACCTCCTGAACAATGTAAGGAGGGGAGCCACGCCAATTTTTGATAAAGAGGTCTCAACAGTTTCTCTGAGTTTCAATCGGAATGCGTAAAAAACTCTACCGAGAAGTTTTTTCCAGTCTGTTAGCAACGATGCCATAAGAGCCAGCGGGCTCAAATATAGCTTAGGAAAAAATGCGGACGACACCAAAGCGAATGTACCGGGGTTCGTGCATCCTCCGCGAAGTTTGAAAGGCTCTGAAGTCTCCTCTACTTTGCTAGTTTAGATCTATGCTTGAAGGCGGAAGTGGCTGCAGCAGCAGCAGCAGCAGCAGCTTTCCGAGCGAAGATGAAGCGCGGCCGGACGGCTAAAGTTTCTCCAGCCGCAGGGTGAGGATTGCGGTTGTGGGGATGGATGTTCGTTGTTTGCCCCTCTTCTCTTTAAAGGGGCCGGGGGGGGCTTCTGATGGTTGCATTGTTTCTTTGGTCCCGGAGCCAGATCGCTTTGCCTAGGATCATGTTTGTTAGTGGTGGCTCCTGCAAGAAGGGAGAGTTGCTGGGGCTCCAGCTGCGCCTGGGAGGCACCACGTGTTTCGCCCTCAAAGCCCGCTTCTCCCATTCTGCTGATCTGCTGAAAAAGCACCGGTAGCTTGAAAGCTGATTTGGGGCAATGAAACGATTCAGGACCAGTTTGATGAAGTTGTTAAAGGCACCAGGTTAGGAGCCGGGAATTCAAGTTCTGCATTTGTCTCAAAATTCCTTGGGTGATCTTGGTCCAGACATTCTTGGGAAAGAGCAAAGAGGCAATGGCGAACCGCTTCTGAAATATTGCCAAGAAAGTTGCAAGGACTACTAAAGTGGTTCCCAACCTTTTTTTGGCCATGCCCCCTCCAAGCATCTCTAAAATCTTGATCTCTTCCCCCCCCCCCCTTATAATTCTTACTTTACTCAAAAAGTGAACTCTATTCATGCGGAGGAAGCCTAAAAGACCATTAACTTGGTTTAAACAAGGTTCAAATTGCTCCCATTAAAAATCAAATTGCCCCCCTATGCGTTGGGAACCACTGGACTAGTAGTACAGTCACCAGTAGTCAGCAGTGACTCAAAGACACACAGACAGACACAGAAGCTGGGATGACAGGCTAGTAATAAAACATGGACAATTATGTTTACAGTAATAAACACTGCATTCTTTTGTACCAATGCCCTATAAACTGGCAAATTTCGTACAATTTTCTCATCATACAGGATTCCACAGCTGATAATATCCCCTCTTTTTATACCTTTCAAAAACCTTAGGGAAAATTATCAACAGTGAATGTTTTTGGATGCAGTTGTTTCCTGTAGTGAATTGTGACTGACTTATTCTTTTTCAAATAGGAAAATATGTGGCAGGAATGCTATTGCTGAATCAAGTGAAGACTATGTTGTGGGGCAAGTGGCCAGCAGCCTGTTTCAAAACAAATCTGCAGCATGTGATTCAGATGTCCTCCTACAACTCTTCAGTGCTCCTGGGGCTGAAAAACAGCCTATGTATGTTGCTGTGGCAAAAGTAAGTTAACTAATTTAGGTTATAAAATTGGTGTGACAACAGCCTCATGAAAATGCTGTTGAGCTATGAACCAGTTTCAGACATATCTGAACAGAAGAACATATCTATAATCACATAATTTCCAGTCTTCATATGGCCCTTTTGCATCAGGTTCCCAATTTTATGTAATCCATAGTTTATCCCATCATAGCCATCTAGATACAATAATTAAGCTTACCGTCATAGACAGGGAGTATCACTGACCACTATAAAAGCTGGTATTCAAAGACTTCTTCCTCTAATTCATGGGTGTCAAACCTGTTGCCGTCACATGCCATATTGTCACATTTTTTCCCTTCATGGGGTGGGGGTGTCCTGTGTGTGACTCATCCAACAGTTTAACACTCCTGCTCTAATTTGAAAGGTTGCTAGTGGTTGCTAATAGCCCAAACTGCCATTAGCTTTTCCTTTCCTTTTAAAAATTAGCTTAGTGACACCTATTGATAGTAAATTGTATTGTGTAAGGAACTTATTGTGCATATTTTCCATGCCATGAATGATTTTATATTATTTATTAATTTTATATGCTGCTTGTTTCATGATCCAAGCAATTCTGGGCAACTTACAGTAGAATTAAAGCAAAGATATAAAAATGTTAAAAACAATAAAACCAACATCATTGGTTTAAGTACACATGGTACTTAATTGGTACAGTATGAAGGTGGGACTTTCTCTCTTAGACCAGCAATCACTTTGCAGTATAAATGCCCCCATCGGGTGTTTTATGTCATTTATATACTTTCACCATGTATTCTTTCTTTGCCTTCTAACTTTATAACACTCTTTTTTAGGTGTAACACCTAATCATAACCGTTCCAAATGTGGTCTCATCTTTGAGAGGTCATATAAAGAAGTCATTATTATATTGGCTGTTGTACATTCATTTCCCTTAATGATGCTCTTTTTAGAGCACTATAGCT
>JAPKID020007076.1:0-10402 GCA_026931265.2 Tropidonophis doriae | reverse complement strand
GCTGGAGAATTCTGGGAATTGAAGTCCACAAGTCTTAAAGTTGCCAAGTTTGGGAACCCCTGCAATGAATACTGGATTCAAAGAAAATTGAAGTCAGAATGAAACTACTGCTTCTTCTGAAGAAGAGTTAAATCAACTGCCCTATTTAGGATATTTCTCTTATCTTTTATTCTTTCCATTCAGATTTTAATTATTTTATTATTTTGATCATCTATCTAGGAAATGTAAATTCCACATGACTGCCTATAAGAAAAAAAAAAGGAACAAGAAAATCTCATATAGATTCAGCTAGGAAAGACTTTATACATAACTACCAATTATGTAGGATCGATAAAAACACATACCTTTTTGTTGTTAGTTGCGAATTCATGTCCGACCCATTTCTCCAGGCCTTCCTGTCCTCTGCCATCCTCTGGAGTCCACTTAAGCTCATGCTTACTGCTTCGATGACTCCATCAAGCCACCTCATTCTCTGTCGTCCCATTCCTCTTTTGCCCTCCATCATTCCCAGCATTAGGCTCTTCTCCAGTGAGTCCTTCCTTCTCATCAGCTGACCAAAGTATTTGACTTTCATCTTCAGGATCTGTCCTTCTAAAGAGCAGTCAGGTCTGATCTCTTCTAGGACTGACCGGTTTGATTGTCTTGCAGTCCAAGGGACTCACAGGAGTCTTCTCCAGCACCATAGTTCAGAGGTGTAGAGAACTGGTATTGAACAAAATTTCCAGCCTCAAGTTCTTTTTCAAGTATATGGAGAGCTGCATTTGGAACTTCTAATGCAGTGTTTCTCAATCTTGGTGACTTTAAGTCCTGAGCACTTCAACTCCCAGAATTCTGAGAGCTGAAGTCTACAGGGCTTAAAGTCGCCAAGGTTGAGAAACACTGTTCTAATGTAATAGGTTTTTTTTCCTTTATGAGGCTTTCAAAGGAAGTCTTCACCCTTCTCCCCAGCTTTCCTGAGAAGAGGAGAAACATCTTCATCCTAACCAGTTCTTCCCCAAGATTTCTCCAGAGCCATTTAAATAAGAGCTGGTGCATAGAATAGAGAAACTGGACTTTTAGTTATGTGCATTGCAGTTCTAGTTAAAAAACACATTCAACCATTCAATATTTTTGATTTATTTGATGGATGGCTATCACTACAAAATGAAATTTATTTTTTTTCTTTTAAAGAATTTAAAGGGGTGTTAGGCACCCCTGTATTTCATCTCAATGATTATCCAAGCTGAATTTAATGTAACTTATGGGGAAGTCACTAATACCAAACTGCATTCAGAAATCTTTCTTGCAATAAAAAACCTGCTCCATTTTTCAAGCTAATATCAAGCAGTCCTTGCAGATGTCCACCCTTTTCACAATGAGGGACTGCTCAATACTGCATGTATAATTTATTTTACATTTCTTTGGGTCACCCTTGAGACCCTATGAGATACAAGAGCCAATTTTCAGACACTCACAAGCAAACAACTTGATATCAGTGCTGTTTATCAAAACAAGAGACTGGTAGAAACCATTGTTCCACCTAAAAACATATTGGCTTCTAGCCCATAAGATTGTGCAAGACTTTGAGACTTTGATCTCCCCCACCGCCACCCCTCATAACTAGGTCTTGCATCTGATTAACAGCAATCACAAGGATTCTTTCATAGTGGCCACTTTAGTTTTTCTACAATAAAGCAACTTATCTAAGCTTATGTATTCCTCTTAAATCTGGGGTTGCACTTTCTTGCAAGAGAAATCTCACATTAGAAGATGTGTGAAGTAATTTTGTTGGGGTTCTCTTAAGATGAAATTTATTTAACTTCTCTTGAGTAGAGGGATTGTAGTTCATTTTCATTTCCATGTTAATTATCAGTACAATATTCTGCTAAACGTTCCTCTCTGAATTCCATCCCATCTGGGATGGGATTTTTTGGGGTTTTCTTTTTCATTTCCCTGCCATCATCTGCCTTTTATACTCAGCGTTTCACAGGTTCTGGCATTTAAAAGGTTGATACAGTCAATCTTCAACTAGCAAAGGTTTCACTGAAATTAACAAGTCTACATACAGTAATGAAGCTACAGTAGGTGGGTTGCTTTGGCTCTGAAGAAAGATAACACTTTTTCTGTGTTCTTGCTGCATTTAACCAATTTGCTTCAAATAATAAGAGGACGATATACAATAACCTTAAAATTTTCCAGTAGCCACAAAAATTTAAATATTACCAGCTCAGACCTAATATCATTCCCTTGCAAGTCAGAATTTGCAACACAGCAGCAGCCATGAGGTGACCACACTCGCCGCCTCCTGCACCTCAAAAATAATAAGACCTCTCCAAAAATAAGGCCAAGCGCTTATTTCAGGGGTCGAAAGACAATAAGACCCTGTCTTATTTTCGGGGAAACACGGTAGCTGTTCATCTTTTTAAATTAGGCAAAGTACATTTACTGGAAATGTATCTTAGTTTTCTGAGGATAGGTGCATGAAGCTGCATAAAATCGAGTGGGTATTTGAATGCCACATTTATTGTAAATTTTTATTCAAACATTTGGTAAGGTATACCTGGGTGATTTTTATGAAAATAACAGTTGGCTGCAATTATATAGTATCTCTACTATATAAGTTCTATAAGTAATAAACTTGATCAATGCCCCACCTTACTCATTTGTGTGGCCAGGAGGTGATTCCTGGGATTTTGGAGCTGCTTTATGTTTTTTTTCTATGGAAGATCTTTTGATCTTTTTGAAGAAGGAAGTAATGGACTTCCTTACAGTGAAGTGATTCCTGCTCCAACTATTCAGATAAGTCAATGTTCAAACTTCTCTTGCTATGGATTCTATGAAGAATCTTAGGGGAAATGGGTTTTCTGGCAATCTTGTAGTCAGGATTTAGGCCTGGGTAGGGAATGGAAATGGATTTGGTTGCCCTGAAAGAGCATCTTTGTTGGATTCAGATATGTACCATTGTCCATAATACTCTTCTGTGCTATTCTCAAGCGTAGGTGGTTGACAATACTGAGCTATAGAAATTTCTAAATAGGGACTTCCAGTTGGCATGCATGGGAACAGAGTGGTTGTGTCTATAACTCTTCTAATGTGGTAGTACATAAGGGTTGATCCTCTCACCCACATTATTCACTACCTGTATTAAGTTGCTGAGAAGATCACACATTGGTTTCAGATGAAGAATATTTGCATTATCATCATGCCTGCCCAGGCCTGAGATGCCATGTAATCATAGCCTAGAACCTGGAGCAATAATAGTCCAGATGTATCAAAAACAACTTTAAATTAAATCTCTTTAAGATGGACTTGTTCTTCGTTAGGATCATGATATGATCCTGATTTCATCATGGGCTTTTTATGGGTTACAATACCCCTAAAAGAATGGGTATCAAATTTGGAAATCTGCCTAAACTCTTTATTCCTACTAGAGTGACAAGTGCACCTTCCTGTTGTGCATGAAAATTGGGCCTGTTTGGACTGACACTGGTAATACTGATTCCTGCCCTTGTCACCTCATGTATGGATTTCTATAATTTGTCATAAATGGGATTGTCTTTGACGATGACTTGTAAACTCTGATTGCAGAGGCTTCCTAAGTGGAAATAGAAAATTCAGCAATGTTACACCTATGCTGCAGTCACTACTTTGATTACAAATTTACCTCTGGACCCAATGCAACATCATAGTTATCATTAAATACCTGCATGGCTTGTCATCTAAGAAATGTCAATTCTATCTTTCCCACTTAGATTCAGCCTATCTATGATTCAGCCTATCTATGATATCTTTGAAGTGAGAGATGACATGGGAGTGTCAAGGATCCGACTGACAAATCTAATGAAGCCATCAAAGTCGAAACAACCAGATCTCTTTAAGCATAACTATACTGTGTACACATTTCGGCATGCATGAAGCAAAATCAACTTTAACTAGTTCCCATGTGTTTTTTTTTCCTAATTAAAGAATGAATTCTTTCCTCCCCTCCTTCAACCAGGTGACATTGTCCAATAAGGTGTTCTGGCGTCACTATGGCAGCTCCTTCAGGCCCTTGCCAAACATCTGTTGAGATGACCTCGTTTCCCACAGGATGATTTCTTATTGTTGTCTAGGCTGGCATTCCAAACTTCCCCCTCCCTCCCATAGTCTGTGGTAACTGAAAAATGAAAAGATGGCGGCAACAGCAGGGCACATTTTGAAGTTTTACAGGGAGCCTGAAAACAGGTTTTGCTGACAAGTCCATTTTTCTGAAGTGTTTTGCATCCTAAAGTAAGAATTGCCTCAACTTCCTTCCCTTTAAAAAAAAGTGTTAAAATCTATGATTCTGAAGGACTCTTGAGCTGATGATGCCAGATTGATATGCCAATTTTGATGCAGAACTATTTTTATTGGATTGTTTCATTACAATTGTAAACTGCATTGGGTCCCTTGGTGAAAGTGGGAATCTATAACTGAATGCACCTGTGCATAAATAAATGAATACATTGTCTGTAAATATGGTGAATTGTGCTATTAAAATTAATAAACGTGTACCCTAATTCATTATGCACTTTATGGATGTCCCTATTTATGGATTCAATTATCATTTGTAGTTTTCTCTCACATGAAATGTTCCTGCAAATAACTTTACAAACACATCCAAAGTTAAACATAAAATTTTGGCACACTTTTTTCTATGTCTACTCCAATGTCTTTCTTTCTAACCTAGAATAAGGGCTAAATGCCTGATTTTCTTTAACGTTTTCCGGATCCAAGTGTATTAAAGAAAGTTGCCCCAATGATCATGCATTGTTTCCTATACATATTGCTCAAGAATTTTTTGAAAGGGTTTTGACACTAACAGACTCTATTCAGAGCTGTGGTAAAGCCTATTTTGGTAGACCTTATTAATATGTTTCTCTAGAAATAATTTGAGGGGGGGGGAAAGTGTTGATATATCTTTAATTAAAACAATGTTGAATATTAGCAAAAGGCGGCACACCCAATCTAGAGTTATGCTGGCCCTGCAGGAAATGATACTACTTCAGTGGCCTTGCATTTTCATTGTAACTTAAGGGTTTTAGAAATAAGAAAACATATTGGCAGAAACATGTTTGACAGTTGCACATTTTGCTATTGACAGACCCAATAAAATACCTTTGTTTTGTTCAATAGTTTTCTGAATTCTAATGCCTTTATTTTTCACAACAGCATCATCACAGGGGAAGATATGTTTGAATTTTGGACCAAATAAACTCAGTGAGCAATCTTAGGCCTAATGTTCCCTCTTCTGCAATATTGTATTGTCATTGTAATATGTGAAACAAATTAACAAATGTGTTTTAGATTCTAAGAAGCCCAACATAAATAAATCAGATTGCATCACTGTATTATGCTCAAAAAGGTTTCATTGTTATTATTAAATGTATATGCTTCTAGTATGTGTTTAATGTCTCAAAAACATATTTGTGCTTCCTTGCAGTTTCCCCAACAATACAGGAAATAAAATCCAGTGGAGTGACTCTTGGAGGCACTGGATTCATAAGATGTGAAAGTGCAGGAGTTCCTTCCCCAGCTTTTGAATGGTACAAAGGAGAAAGAAAGTAAGTTTGGATCAGTGGTGAAATTCAATTTTTTTTTACTACCAGTTCTGTGGGCATGGCTTGGTGGGTGTGGCAGGGGAAGAATACTGCAAAATCTTCATTCCCACCCCTCTCCAGGGAAGGATATTGAAAATCTCATTTCCCACCCCTCTCTGAGACCAGCAAGAGGTGGTATTTGCCGGTTCTCCGAACTACTCAAAATTCCCGCTCTCCAGAACCTGTCAGAACCTGTTGAATTTCACCCCTGGTTTGGATACTTTTCTCATAGCAGTCTGTATCTTAATTGGGGGGGGGGAGATAAAATATGACTTTTCTTGATGTGTATGTTGTCAGAGAAAGCAATCAATCCAAGGTGTGATTCAGTTCTATGATGCAAATATAGTGAAAGTGTTTTTAGTAGAGGTACGAAAAGCCAGGAAGATTATTTTAGTTATGGGAATTATAGTCCAGTCACCTTTTGACATTCTAGATTAGGGGAAACTGTGCTAGTAATAATTAAATCATAGATGCTGTATACATAACACACCGTTTTTTTCACTTGGATCTGATATGAATTGAAAACCTGTAGTAGCACTAGCAACAGCTGTAATTTGGTTCAGTACATACATAAGCACCTATAACTAAGCACAGTTCTGGTAGAAAAAAAATAACATTTATTTGTTTATTTATATTACATTTTTATTCTCTTATTTTTTTATAAGTAATACTTCTTTCTCCTATTTTTTCCCACAAGAGCAGAACTGTGAGTTAGATTGGGCTGAGAGAGAATGAGTTGGCCAAGGTCAACCAACCAACTTTCCTGGCTAACGCTGGAGTAGAACTCATAGTCTCCTGCTTTCTGGGCCAGCACATTAACCAGTACACCAAACTTGCTCTCAATAATATATAACTCTGAAAATAATATATAGCTATAATTAGCATTAAAGCAATATACTAATCCATAGAAAACATTTCCTTATGAAATCTTTTCTAATACAAGCATGACTGTAATATAAATTTATAACTAATAAAGGTAAGGAGGGGACTTTCAAGCTTTCTAAATGCCAAGAGATCATATTCCAAATGTATTTCAAGGAAGAGTCAAACTCCCAAGTGTAGGAACTAGATGGGGAAAAGTCCCTATTAAGCAAGGGAGACTATCTAATACAAGGAAAATTGAATTGACTTTGTATACACAGACAAATGCATACAGAATAATGAATTGTAATATTATATCCTAAATAACTGGTTATTCTTATACATGCAACCTGAAAGGTCAGTATCAGTTTGAACTTCTAACCAACCAGTGTAGGGACTTGGAAAAAGAAGAAGAAATGAGGTGTATCAAGAGATATATAGACCATATGTGGACAAAGAGAAGAGTCAGGAAAGGACATTCATAGGGGCTTCTTAAACTTTCTTGTGAGAAATGAGTTTGGAAATTCTTTATTTAACATGAAAATAGATGTTTTCTGGTTTTATTAGACACATTTCAAAATTGATCGTAGTTTCATAGTGATCCAAAAGCCATGGTACAGAACAAGCAGAATAAAGTAGTATGTATATATAATTCTTGCACAGCAGGTAGCAGGTACAATTAGCACTTTTTATTTCTTCACACTTAAATCAAATATTCTGACAAGTAGAACATTAAGGACAAACATTCAACAAACCTTATTCTACTGTTTGTCTAGTAGTTAAGCAGCAGCATAAAAACCAGGAGACCATGAGTTTTAGTCTTGTCTTAGACATGAAAGCTGCCTGGATGACTTTGGGCCCATCACTCTGTCTCAGCTGACCTAACAGGCTCATTATTGTAGGGCAAATAGGAGGAGAAAGTATTAGATATGTTCACCACCGTTAGGTATTTATAAAAAATATCAAAGATGGGATTATAAATACATAAGCTAAATTGATTTCTACGTTCACCATAGATAGTTATGAAGCATTGGATGGATTAATCTGAATTATTTATATCAGCCTTTTCCATATTGGTGCTTTCCAGAATGATTAGAACTGAATTAGGATTCAGTCAAAAACTGGAAGGCACCTGGCCTAAGAAAGTTTGCCCTATCAAAATTACAATTAACTAATTGTAGTTATTTCTATTTGTTATTCTTAACTGACTCCTGAATCTACAACAAAAGGGACGTTTTCCTAAGTATCTATCTAATCTATTCATTATCTACATGAATTTGACGCTTTAAAAAATAAAAACATGATGCAGCTCATATTCTTTTTTCAGAGGATGTTTGTGTTTGGTAAACAGGAACTAATAATTAAAACTTTGTGAAAGAAATGTTTAAATTTTAGGCTGTATCATATCACTACCTGTGTGTAAATAAGCCCTATTACACATTACATGATCACACAGGAATGTACTGGAAAAAATTAAGGAAGAAATATTAAACTTTGCATGACAATTCATGCTCAGGATTTGGAAAAGGATTACAGTATCTAGTTCTTACATGTAATTTTCTGCTTTGGAAATATATGGTTAAACTATTTTATATGCATAACTGCATGGTGATTAAATAAACATAGAACATTAATGTAATGTACAATATTAAATCATCAATATGCAGCTATACATTAATAATGATAGATATACATTTTGCTGAATGCAAAATAAGTATTTCTCTCCTAGATTTATGATGTGCTGCCTCCATATATCAAAATTAAATGGTAACTTATTTATATAAGTATGAATTCTGCTTTCAAAATGAAATATAAGCAATTCTTGGAGTAATCAAGCATAACTAAGTATTTTCACATTTAACTATATTTTTCAAAAATCTGAATTTGGTTACACATGCCCAGATGATAAAAGGGTTGAAGAAGTAATCAGCATTGATACCATGGGCTCAGTGTGTTTGTGGTATTATTTATGCCAGAAAATCATAACAACTGTTATAAGATCAAATTCTAGCATTGAAGAAAAGATGCCCAGAACCTTGCTAAATTTGACTTTAAAAAAAACAACAGAAAAAAAATCAAACTTTCCAGCCCTGTTTGGAGAGACTAGAAGGCATTTTCTAAATGAGTTCATATAAAAGTGCATTGGAATAAAATCTATTTTTTTTATCCACCAACAGTAAGACCCAACGGATAAAATCCATTCTGAAAGAATGTAACTATCAATGGGTAGCAAATGGATAATTTTTGCCCAATTTAACTCTTACTATTATTCTAGCAATCTCTCAACTTCTGTAACACTTCTGTAAATTTTCAGAAGGAAAAGACACACTTGCAAAATTGACTCTTTACTTTTCCCTCCAGTGGGATCTGTCACTGGATCAAAAATCAGAAGAAAAAAAAAGTATTTCCATCCATAGGAGCCAAATTTTGCACTTAACTCAAATCACAAGATGAAAGGAGAGAAAACCATGAGCATTCTATGGTAGTTGGAAAATAAACCATTTTTATTTAAAGAGACTCTTCAGCTTTCCAAAGGGGACAAACAATGACAAGCTTTTATTTAAAACAGCAATGAAAAGGGTGTAAATCAATAAATCACCATTACTGGCATCCTGTTGCTCTGAATGACAAAATCAAGAAATCAATTTATCCTGACTCTTCTTTGGAAAGGAAACCAAAATGTTGTTTATTTTAAATAACACTTGGAAGTTTTGCTGGTATTGTTGATACATCTAAAGCCATTAACCTAAACAAATGTTTGGATCTAGGTTCTCTAAATATTGTCGAACCCTAAGTACAGCATCTAAGCATGCCTGCTAAAGTTGCTGGGAATTGTTAGCAAATAACATTTGGACACCTCCAAGTTTGTACTGCTATATGTACTAAACCGAGTAACAGATATTTCCAATGGTTGGAGTAAAGGATAGAGACTGATTCCCAAAACAAACATACAAGACTGAACTGAAGTTAAAGATCTGTGTTTGTCAAAGATACCTTTTTATACTTTTTATAAAAGTTTTGATCATGCAGCTATCCCTGTATAGCACTTCAGCTGACTCTCCAGGATAGGCATAATATATACAGACTTCATACAAATAGGCCTTAATTATTTCCAAGCCATCAATGTATCATCTGGACAAATCAACTCAAATAATTTTCATTTGCTTCTTCAAAAAATAAATTCAGTAAACAAAGTGCATCATTACAATCCCTTGCTTTGAACCCATATTAAATATTTTTGCCTTTCCAGCTACTTTGTCAGTGTCCAAGACATGGAGTGAATAGAGAGTTTGGAAAGTGCTTATAACTCCCAGACCAGTGTTTCTCAACCTTAGCTAACATTAAATGGAGTTCAATCTGCTGACTGGTGAATTCTGAAGGTTGAAGTCCATCTATCTTAAAGTTGCTCAGTTTGAGAAACACTGTTGTAGCCTTATGACCTGCTTTTAAAGTAATTTGCTAATCTTTACCTTACTGTTCCCTAATTCTTCTGAACTGTGAGTAATTAGTTCTTGCTGTTTATCCCTAGCATTCAGTTACAGCTTGCCCTGCTCCTTCACAATTGAAAATGAGAAAGAGCTTCATTAAAATCAAATCAAATCAATTTTAATTTATAACCCGCTCCCATCTCCCCGAAGGGACTCGAGGTGGCCTACAGGGAAAAGTTTTAAACACAGAATACATAAAACAAACCCTCTCTAAAAATTAAATTAAACCATACTAACCCCTGTACTAAAAACCATCTTAAAAATATCCCCAATTAAAATCTAAAACTAAAAACAGGGCAACGGGAGATCAGGCCAGGCCAGCTTGAATGAAAAGGTGGGTTTTTAACCTCTGGCGGAACAGGCGAAGGTCAGTGGTGGAACGTATATCAGGGGGAAGGTCGTTCCAGAGGGTGGGGCCCATCACAGAGAAGGCCCTCCCCCTGGGGGTCGCCAGCC